>CM035594.1:71952034-72002034 GCA_020423425.1 Chrysopa pallens | reverse complement strand
ATTTTGGCGTTTGGAAATTATATATTTATGGGATATTACTGAACCCTTTGCATTTTCCACGTGTTTTTTTCTGCGTTTGTTTGTATTCACAGTGTGGTTCAACTGACAATAGGGAATTAATATTTTTTTGTCAAAGAACAAAATGCGAAAAAACGAAACTTTGTTTTTAAAAACAAAAATAAAGTTTTGTGTTTTGTGTAAATTTAAAAAAAAAAAAATGTTTTTCTGGTAAAGAGTTTTAATTGTATTAAATGTTACGTAAAGAGCTTTAAATCACGTATTATAACTTGTAAATTTACTTCATCGGAATTATATTATTTTTCCTATGGGATATTATAAGTATGTTGCTAAAAACATGGACAATTTTCTAAATTTTTATAAAACTGTAGCCAACAAAATGTAACGTGTATTTTGGAATTACTATAAAGTCAAAAATTCATTAAGATTTAGTCTTTATACAATTTAATAATGGGCTAGGATTCAATTTATTTTTTTTTTTCAATGTGAAGCTCATCAAATTTTAAATGCACCATCATCTCAAAATTAGATAGGCCAGGAAGATTGATAAAATTTTGTATAATTTTTTTTTTTTTTGGATCTTTAATACAAAGAATATTGGAATTTGAAATTTATAAATTAAAAAAAATAATTAAAAAATACCTGAAACTTTAGTACATTAAATTATGTTTGTTTCCAACAATTTGGAAAATTTTTCAGTTTAAAAGAAGTACTAAAAATTTTCAAATAAAATACCACAAAAATTTTTATAAAACACTTACATGGTATACATTTTTGATTTTGATTTTTTTCAGCATTCGCCTTTTTCAGTGCATGCCGACATGAATGTGTTTCTACCTTGATTGCTGTCTGAAACAATGAAAGGAAATTAATTAAAAAATTGTATAATATCAGAAAATAATAGCAGGTTTTGCTCGAACATTCATTGTTCGATACCGTTATGTAACAGTCAGACGATGAAGATCTCACAAACATTGAGTAAGTCTCCAATAGTTATGTGGATATCTCTCCCTCGAGAAAATATCCTTTCTCACAAAATAGACCCAAATGTCAAAAATCACTTCTTCATCTAACGCGAAATATCTTTCATTGGAGTTTTTTCAGATATACAAAAAGTCAAAAGTGAATCGGGTAACAGATCTAGGAGGTACCATTCAATAAATTCTGTAATTTTATTGGTAAATTGGCTACAATCTATTGGCTGTTGATTTGCTTTAAAACGAAAGTAGCTGAACTTAAAAGATGGCCTTAAAAATTAAGAAATGGAAAGTGGAAAAAATGATGGAGCAACATTATGCAACACTTTTTTCACCAATTTACTTTTCACAAATTCTTTTTCAATTTGACTGATATTTATAATCGAACCATATTCAATATTGTGTATCTGTATCTATATTTTCGATACTTGACATAATGTTATCGATATAAAAATATCGATAGTATTATTTGTAGTGTAGATAGATAGATAGGAGTAGAGTATATTTGTTCGAGTCACGTAACTGTTATTCAAACATTATTTAGTGTGATAACATGTTTGCTCGTAGCAGGATGATGATATACAATTTTTATATTTACTTCATACGTGGAATAAAAACGTTCTTTCGTCCTGTGCTTGTAAATAGAATTATTCTTAAAAATACCTTTGAATACAAACCATTTATCATCAGTTTTGCATCGAATGTATTCAGTGTTGTTGAGTAACAAACGTTCTTTGAATGAGATGATCATTATTATTTACAAACATAATACAAACAATGAAAATATTTTAATATGTTGCCATTTTTATCTAAAATTTTACATTTTACACATAACGGATGTTTCTTGAAACTTGACAGATGCAATTTAGGCAAAAATTACGATTATATTTCAAGGGACTCAATACAGGTGGCAATCTTATTGAGTTTGACTTGACATTAAAGTAAGTTTTGCATTTTTTATTCGACGTATTTCGTACGATTTGAGATTTAAAAGTCACACAATGCGTAAGAAAAAGAGTGGAAATACGGGCAGTTTTTGAGTGCGTGTACTTGTATATACGCGTGTCAGAAGTTATACTTGTTTGGCATCATTAAAAAACAATTTTTATTTGCATGCAAATAATTACTTACAATAAAATAATAAAAAGGACTAGAGAAGGAAAGTCAACACAGTCAATAAAGCTTAGTTTAAATTTGCAAAATGCAATAAATAAATATATATTATCTTACATTTAGTATAACATAATTTATAACAACAGCTTCAACCTAGGATATTTGTGTGACAATGAGGCATCTTAAAATTTCACACTCATCATAATGCGCCTAAAGAAGTATAACTTCAAAAATAAATTAGGGATGCTTTGTTACAGAAAAAAATTTTATATTAGTCTTATTCATACAGCAATGTGTGCACAGATGATTGTTATTTATTGACTGTTACACAGCACATATCAGTGTGCAGAGATAAGCAATATGTGAGATCGTGCGTTCCTACGTTGCACCAATTTTCTGTATACTAGTAAAATTATTATTTTGATACCTTCCTCTTATATCTTTCTAAAATATCGCACTGTAATAAATATAACTTAAGAGCAAGTAGACAATTTTGAAAATATATTTCGGAAAATATGAAATTTTATATTTTGACAAAATCGAAAGGTGACACTAAAATGACATATTTAATATAACTTAAATAAAATTGCTATACATAATTTCAGCCTGATACACACAGTAAATTTGTAAAATGTTTGTGTCCTTGTAGTCTGTCTTAGTTTATAAATAAATAAAGTGCACAATATAAATTATCTATAAATCTTGTACTATATATACCTTGCTAGTACTATAGCAAGCAGCAAGGCGACATAATGGTATGTAATAAAATATCAGCCAGCTATCTTCAATATAAATGTTTGCATTTAATAGCATGCGAACAAAACGGTATGGAATATACGAGAACTCTTGAGCATATTTGTGTTCTATCATATTTTTAAAGTGTAACTTTTCATGTGACACGACACACGTTTTGTTCCTTGTCCATTTCTAACTATATATTACTATCCGGAAAATATATTTTCTACATTTTTACCATAGAAAGTTGTCTAAATAATTTAATCTTTTGTATATAGAATATTCAATTCTGAATAGTTACTTCATGTTGAAAATTTATAGTGCATTTAAAATTTAGTGAAAAATCAATATATGAAATAGTTATGTTGTTAATATGAGTGCTATAAATATAGTTATTATTAAATTATTTTTATATGATGGCTTTAGAGACAGAGAGAGAGCGAGAGAGAGTTTAGCAAACTAAAACTATGTGAACAATGTTGAACGAACGAACGAACATATGATGATGTTTTGAATTTTACAATGCAAAAAGCACATTTTAACATTTTTATTAACATATTTAAAATTTAAATTCTATATATTTCATATATTTTAATTTATATTTAAATTATGAAAATATTTATATAAAAATAAAAGACTAACATAACATTTTTTATACATTTGAAAAAGAAAATAACTGATTTTATGCAAATAACAAAAATTTTTTATATTATGTAATATTTCCATTAATATAAATATGCAAAACAATAATTAGAACTTAGAGCATAATTAATTATTTATTTTTTTGCATACTATATAAAAGATAATATTTTAAAATTTATAAAAATGCAACAAAATTATTACTTAAATACTAAAACGCAATTAAAATTAATAATAATTAACCGTTATTGATCGAAATTAATTATTTTGGATTTTGTGACGTGACTGGGTTCAGAAAATTAATTTTTTCAATATCTTGGTTAAATTTTGACCGATTAGAGTGAACTTTTTTTTTTGAAACCCACTAATTTTGGGTCATACTTTTCATTTTTGATATTCTTTTGATAGCTTACTTTAATCGTTTTATGAAATGTTCAGATTAGACCCTCACTATCTTGAGAGTGAGGATCTGATCAAAATAATAATTAGAGCATATTATTTATTTATTGTCTTGCATACTTGCTTAAATAAAACCAGTCTATGTGATATTGGAAAGTATAAATTTTCAAGAAAGGTACTTCATTATTCTTAGATTAATCGCATGTTTTTATTGTTATAAACATAAATATAAATACTATATCACTTAATCATGGCGCATGAAAAATTATTGCTCCCCACATAGTAATGTCATTTCGTTTGCAAGCGATAACCACACCTTATCAAGCATAAATCAAATTATTTTACAAAGTATTTTATATCATATTTATATTATATATTTGATTATATTTTGATATGTATAAATATGTATGTTCATAATGTACAATGTTGCACCTATTATATATATATATATATATATATATATATATATATATATATATATATATATATATATATATATATATATATATATATATATATATATATATATATATATATATATATATATGATACATTAAAATGATAAACATTCCTTTATAGCTGTCAATAATAATAATAATGTCATAATAATATTGAACAGTTGTATAAAAGTATGTATAAACATACATTATATATATATGAATGTCATTTTGATTTACAATATCTATAAGAAAAAATATTAAAAAATGCTGGTTGGAAACATGTTGTCGAATATTTATGATTTTCCAAATTTGATCGAAATTTAATACCAATAACATTTATTTGTTATCGTTTAAGAATACGTTATTTGTCAGAAGGTTCATAAAATCTTGGCCAAATTTTGATCATATCGAGTTAACTTTTTTTTCAGACCCACTAAATTTGGGTCATGCTTTTCATTATTGATATTTTTTGATAGCTTATTTAGTAAGGTTACATACTTTGTTTGTCAAAATTGGATAAAAATTAAGTGCTATTGAGCAAAACTATTATTTTTTGTTTTTGTGACGTCACATAGTTCAAAAAATTAATTTTTCGACATCTTGGCCAAATGTTGATGGATTTTAGTGAAGTTTTTTTTGAAACCCACTAATTTTAGGTCATAGATTTCATTTTTGTAATTCTCAGTTAGCTAATCCTAACCCATATACGAAATATTAACATCATACCCTCAGTATCTTGGAATCTATTATAGATATATTTAATTTAACAAAACTTTTGAAAACTACGAACCAAATTTAGTAGGATTACATACTTTGTTTGTCAAAATTGGATAAAAATTGAGTAATATTGAGCATAATTAATTTTTTTGGGTTTTTGGTGACGTCATATAGTTCAAAAAATTAATTTTTCGACATCTTGGCCAAATGTAGATGGATTTTAGTGAACTTTTTTTTGATACCCACTAATTTTGGGTCATAGATTTCATTTTTTTAATTCTCAGTTAGCTTATCCTAACTCATATATGAAATATTAACATCATAACCTCAGTATCTTGGAATCTATTATAGATATATTTAATTTGACAAAATTTTTGAAAACTACGTCCCAAATTTAGTAGGATTACATACTTTGTTGGTCAAAATTGGATAAAAATTGAGTAATATTGAGCATAATTAATTTTTTTGGGTTTTTGGTGACGTCACATAGTTCAAAAAATTAATTTTTAGACATCTTGGCCAAATGTTGATGGATTTTAGTGTACTTTTTTTTTAAACCCACTAATTTTGGGTCATTTTTTTCATTTTTGTAATTCTTAGTTAGCTAATCCTAACCCATATATGAAATGTTAACATCCGACCCTCAGTATCTTGAAACCTATTATAGATATATTTAATTTTATAAAATTTTTGAAACCTACGTCCCAAATTTAGTAGGATTACATACTTTGTTTGTCAAAATTGGATAAAAACTGAGCTACATGGAGCATAATTAATTTTTTTTGGATTTTTGTGACGTCAAATAGTTAAACAAATTAATTTTTCGACATCTTGGCCAAATGTTGATGGATTTTAGTGAATTTTTTTTTGAAACCCACTAATTTTAGGTCATAGATTTCATTTTTGTAATTCTCAGTTAGCTAATCCTGACCCTTATATGAAATATTAACATCATACCCTCAGTATCTTGGAATCTATTATAGATATATTTATTTTAACAAAATTTTTGAAAACTATGTCCCAAATTTAGTAGGATTACATACTTTGTTTGTCAAAATTGGATAAAAATTGAGTAATATTGAGCATAATTAATTTTTTTGGGTTTTTGGTGACGTCACATAGTTCAAAAAATTAATTTTTCGACATCTTGGCCAAATGTTGATGGATTGTAGTGTACTTTTTTTTTAAACCCACTAATTTTGGGTCATTTTTTTCATTTTTGTAATTCTTAGTTAGCTAATCCTAACCCATATATGAAATGTTAACATCAGACCCTCAGTATCTTGAAATCTATTATAGATATATTTAATTTGACAAAATTTTTGAAAACTACGTCCCAAATTTAGTACGATTACATACTTTGTTTGTCAAAATTGGACAAAAATTAACGATCATTTACCAAAATTATTTTTTTGGTTTTTGTGACGTCACATAGTTCAAAAAATTAATTTTTCATTATCTAGGGCAAATTTTTACCGATTTTAATGAAGTTTTTATTGAAACTCATCCAAATTCTTTCTTTTATTCTATTTTAAATATTACTTTTAAGTTTAAGGCCTTATTCTTTCCCCAGTTTTTTGTTTAACAGCATAGCAATTTTAAAACGTCGGTGTCAGAATTTTATTCCGCGTCGAATGATCTATATCTCATATTTTTCCGACTTTTCAAACTATTTTTCGTAGATATTTTTACTTCACGACTAGACTGATAGTGGTTTATTGGTGTATGAATTTATATGTTGTGTATACTTTTAACCATGAGTAAACTTAGGTTTAGATTATGTGTACACATTCAGAGACAGATTCTTGTTTGTTTTTTTTGTCCTTCTAATTTTTAGCTTCTTTTACAACATAAACTCTACATCGATCCTGTTTCTTTTGTGTTTCTATGGATACAACTAACATGAGGGTATACATTAAATGCATGTACAGTGTGAAAACTTGATTACTTTAACAAGAAGACTTTAGTTAGAAAATTTTGTTGTTTGAATTTATTGGTTAAAAAATTAGTTCTTGTTGGATGGTTAATACCCCCATGAAAATGTTTTTAGGCTACAGAGTGTCTACGTATAGTAATCATGTTTTTTAAAATTAATAGTTTTAATGTATTCATTTTGTTTATCTAAGTATTACACTATATGCCATATAGTCTTTAGAAAAATGTTTTATTTTATAAACTACCGTATATGTATCATTAATATATGTTAGTCAATTAAACAATTAATGAGATTTTTAACATAAGAACATAAATTTCTTATTTTTATTGGAAATTTTCCACGTTTTGGAACTATTGACGATACAAAACTATAATATAAATCATTATTTTCTTTAAAATTTAATTTAATTTGTAATTTTATTTTCAGGAAAAAGTAGTTTTATTTTCAGGAAAACTTCATAATTCAATTCGAACGTGAAAAAAGATTTTATAGACATCTTATATCATGCACATCCTTCGAGGATAATAAAAAAACCCGAATATAAATATATAAATCCCGACACTATAATATACCGTGTATAATTGTTCATCAACTTAATCCGTTCTATACTTTCAGACCAGTATCTAAATAGTCCTGGAGCTTGAAAAAGAATAAGATAAGACTTTTTTTGATATAACAAAATTTACATTGTGTTGAGATGATAGTCCTAATAAATATTTCCATCTATCAAATGAAGAAGAATGTCTTTATAAAGGAAACAAAATTACTAATTTTTACATAATTGATTTATTCGTTTAAGAGATATGTCGAGACATTATTTTTTCTTCAAATATTCTGTTTTTTTGTAATTTTATATTTTTTAATTTATTGTCTATGAAATTATTTTTAGTAAATGGTTCTTAAAAAATTACACCTTAAAGGTGATAAACGCTAATAGGACTTTAAAATTGAATAATAAACCGGAATACATAGCTTAGTAAAAATCTATTTCTGACTGAAATCAAGTAAGAGATTCTCAGCTGGTCAGTAATTTTTGGTTTATATTTACACTTACAATTTATTTGCTTACGGACGGATTCTCATTGTTCTTTTCATGTTGGGTGCAGTACAATTTTAAAATTGTTTTATAAAAATTTCAAGAAAAATACATGGTTCTAAATAAAAAGGTGGACAAAAAGAGATTTTTACAGATGAATCAATGTAGGAATCAGTGTGGTAATAAGGAGATCCCATACTAATTTGGTAACTGTCAAAAGAGGCACAATTAGGTTCACAAGCTTTTATTGACGAGTGCCCTCATCTTCACGTTCAGATCATCCTCGTAATGGCATACAACACACAAACGCCAGTTTTAAAAACCACGTAATAACCCTATTTTGAAATAAGTAAACGAAGCATTATTGAAACACCCTGTTGAAAAATAAGACGGTGTCATACAGATAATGACAAAACATAATGCACTTTTAATGTGGCGTGAAATATTATCATAAATATACGATTTTATTTAAACAGAATGGAGAGCACCACATTATGATGGGTTTTTTTTTCTTTTTTAACTTTACCTACGGATGGATGATCTCATAAGGTGTGTTATATGTTTGAACAAAGATAATGTGTTCAATGTCAGAGAAACCTTCTAGTTTAACAAACATTTTTCGGGAATAAAATAGAGCGAACATGTTTAATATACATAAAAAGTCAATGCCGGCTTTAATTACGATCTGTGCGTCTTTCTCATCAGATGGCCAGAAACACATCAATTTAGAAGGGCTTGGATGTATGCAAATTCTTAAAGAAATGATGAAAAACATGATTTATCGGAATAAAAAAAATGAAGAAAAATTAACTCTTCAAAAAGATACATCCTTGATACACACTCAACTTAGGTTCCAATTGTGAAAACTCCAGATACGTTGGGGGATATTGATTGTGAAAATCCTTTTTAGGTATAAAAAGTGAAAATGGATGCTGGAAAATTTCTATTCACAATCCTTGGCATAATCTGAACCTACATATTTCCAGTTCAATTTAGGAGAACAAAGGTCTATGAAAACAAAAAATAACACTAAGTTTACGATTGGAAGGCTTGACCGAAGTATTGATATTGGGATGGGATATTCGACGATATCTCAAACGCAATGCATCAAATCCTAAATGATATTTTTTTTTTTAAATCTTCGGGCAAAATTTACCATACAAATAGAATCTTATCGAAATAGGAGACAAAAATTTCCTTCAATTTTTTCGATTTATTCAAAGGTTTTCTGATTTCTCAGCTCAAGAAAGCTGTGCAACGTACCTTACCCAATTTCAATGGAGGTCTCTCCTCGCCACTAGTCATATACTATAATATTCTTCTGTTAAATTTTTTCATTGTAATCTCACAAAAAAATGAAAAAAACGAATCGAAAAATAAACGAGTCGTCCCCATTCATCGCCATTGAGCAGTGGACAGACGACCACTGCCGTTTGTAATAAAATAAAATTGTTGACTATTAAAAAAAACTAGAAAAATATTTAGGTCATCTGTCTGTAATTGCGTCCATTAAAATAATAAAATAAAAAAAAAAATTATATTATTCTGCTTGAATTTATTTTAGGTGCATGGTCTTGCCGATATCATTATATGTATGCTTGGTTTTGTGGCCAACATAGTTTTGTGACTATAAACGTTTTAGAAATTAATGACGGGATTGTCCAATATATACAGCGTGATTCGTTAATAATGGTAAATTAAATACTACTTTTATAAGATCATATAGAATTTGAGCGATCATATGGGATATTTTGTGTAGGATAAAGTCGACAATTAATTCAGATTACTTCTTAGTATTTTGTAAAATAAGTTTATGATTTCTATCACAACACGTTTTTCATCTGATCTATTCGTTATTATATTCATTTTGCGCAACAATTTGGTAATCCAGATCTAGCACTGATCTTTCAAGACTTTCTAGTTTCTTAAACGTTTTGCGCCGTAGTAGGCAAAATCAAATTGTTAGTAGGAAGAAAAAATAAGCAATACAATGTATACCCTTTTTATCAGTGGGGACGAGAGGTAATCTACCCACTTTTTAAAGCGTGAAATAGAAAAAGAACATAAAGAATAAAATATTTAATTGAGCACAAAAGATATAGACAAAAGAGATGTTACATGAAGATGAACGATGTTTCCAATCAACAGAGTGACCATTCGGATGTGATACAAGCTCGTATCGGCTTTTTAAAAATGCCAATAAAATCTAGCTATTTTGAAATACTTGATAGCGTCAAGTTTCCATCAATAAATTTTAAGGCTGGTCGGCTTCATTTCTTAATTGTGCTGATCTATAAATGGCCGATTGTTTGCGAAAATTGTCTACGTTACGCAAACATCCTTATCTTATATTTCCTGAGCAATTTTGGCTATGTGCCAGTTGATCTACCAGATTGTCGCTTTGTGCTACTCTTTCACGCAAACATACATAACTTCACTAATGAATAGTGGAGCAATATTACTTGTTAATTACGTTTCTGGAAACACAACGCTCGAAACTGATACACTTACATGCTGATATCTCGTTTATTCGATTTTGATAAAATTTGAATTTTAGAGACAAGGAAGATTTGTGTCCAACAATGACTCATAAATTAGATGCAATAACTTTTTTAAATTTTTTTTTTTTCAAGTATTAAATTTGAGCTATAATTAAATGCAAAATTTAATAATTTTATGCATAGAATTATTTATAATAAAATAATTATGCTTCAATAATAAATGATTATTATTATAATTTTATTATAAATAATAATTTGTTTACATATTATTATTATTATTATTATTATTATTATTATTATAATGTTTGTATACATTTAATGAATAATGGAGCCAAAGCCAAGATATTAATTTAATCATTTACAAAAGTTTTAATAATAATAATAATAATAATAATATTCATTCTATGCAGAAAGAATTTTTAATAAACTACGTGGTGGCTGTCTGATGCAACTGAGTTTAATTCAAGTATAATGTGATTCAGTTATTTAGTCATATTTTTATACAGTGTGCTCCGATTTACAAGTGCTATCAAATCAGGACTTGGATTAGACTATTCTAATAATTTATATATCAAAAATGTAGTAATTGAAGAGTTTAAAATGGTATAAGAATTGTGAAGTTTGTGATATCATTTCATGAATTGTAAATTGAAATTATATTCGAAAAAAATTATATTCTATATTTGTGAGAAAAGTATACTAGAAATTATTTTAAATCGAAATTTTTTTTCTTTATTTAACCCAGTTTTATTTGCTTTTCGTTGACATGTCCGTCAATGAATTTATTCTATTTTCTATATAGAAGTAGGTACGAAATTTGTGACTATACTTGTTTATTCAGTCCTAGGTACATACTTTTATGATACACTGTATTTAGTATAATATAATAGTAAATATTATGTATTTATAAATGATATCCTAGGATTTAAAATATGATTATGATAATAAATAATATAACTATATAAAAGTGATGATATATATTTATAATATTAAATATATACAATATTAATTTAACTTCATTTATTTACTCAAACAGTTACAAAATGGTAGTAGACTTGAATGGTAGTAAGGTTTGTTTGTAGTGGTTTATATTGGTTTTATTATGTTAATACAATATATTTCTAAAAGTTTTTTGATAATAATAGATTCAGTTAGAATTTGTGGCAGTATTACATAAATGTCACTTAATTAAAACTATGCATAATATAAATTCTAATCACTTTTATTCTTGTCTGTCTGATTAACCTCGAACATCTCGAAAAATTTTGTACATTTCCGTTTTTGTTCAATGATTTTTTACGATGCTATATTTTTTCGCAAATAACTAATTTGTATTTGCCAAATTACAAGCACTTTTTGGTAAAAATAACCATGAATTTTTCGTTTTTCATTGGTATTTCTTAAAGTTTTTCTGAATCCGTTGTAATCTTAATTGTATACCTTTTCTTTTAGGTAAAGTCATATATTTTCTTAAGTTAGTAACACGAATAGCTTATTCACATAGTTTAAGTTTTATTTCAATAGGTTTTATTTAAAATTTTTCCATTTCCGAAACGATGTATTAAAAATTGAAATCTCAATGTAAATAGTATACAAGATTGTATATTATAGATAAAGCTTAGGCTAGGTGCTATATTTATTATTTGACTTGTATTGTTATTATTTAAATAAAGGCTTATCGTCAGTAATAAGATATTATGATTTTTTTTTTTTTACCTCAAGCCATAAAAAATTACTTTAAATATTTTTTTGTAGATTAATGCTTTAATCGTGACATCGCCTTACAAAGATATTTATTTCCATGTACTATGGAAGCAATCTTATTGGATAATATAAGAATTAAATATTGATAGAATAATTTCAATTTCATTTAATAATTCATTAAATCTTCTTTAAATTATCGCCACAATGTGCGATCATTACACGATTTATGGCAAAGTGTGAAAGATAATTCAAGATTTTGATTAGAAAATAAACACAAAAAACAAAAGATAATTTGAAAATCAACCCATAAAATCCAGTTAACAACATTTTCCTATATGATGAAATATACGAAAAACTATTTTCATTCAAGAAAATAATATGATTTTGTGTGTATCTATTTTTCACCACATCAAAAAAGTATACATAATCTTACATGTTGTGTTATTACTTGGAAAACTATAAAAAAAACGGTAACAAAATTGCATAGTTTGGGAGCCAGTGACTAATATTATGTGCTATACTTACAAGCTATATGGCGTTGTTTTATGAAACTGTAGACTTCGACGTGCGGTAAAAATAAGTATAAAGTCTATAGTTTCAAAATGGCAAAGCCTAGTTTAGAGAAACGTTTTAGCCAATTTTTCAAAGTAATTTTGTAAACTTTTGCGACAAGGCGCAAGTTTTTACATGGCGTAGTTTTATCATAGGATTAGAGGAAGATTCTAAATATACCTGAAAACTATGGTACTGAAACAAAATTAATTTATAGTATCATGACAGGAAATCACAAACTTTTACTTACCCTTTATAATTTGTGGTTTAAAAATGAGGTATTACTCACTATCCGTATCTTAATTAAAATATCTCTACTTTGGGTCAATTATTAAGGTTGCAAACAAAACCTTGTAGTTTTTAAAATATAGTGGTCATCATCTTTTAAAAGATAGTTTCGAGAAAAATTTTACTCATAATATTTGCTTTTCTTTAGCCAAGATTCAAACCTTACTGAATTGTAGGATATTTGGAAAACTGCTTATAAGAATAATTTGTTTATATTTAAAATGTTTTAAGCATTTAATATCTTAACAATAAAGTAAATGAAAGAAAATCAGATGAAAAACGATTGCAACTATTAAATTTTGTAATCTAGCTAGCTCTCGGAATATCTGTACCTACATACGGAAAATTGTATTCTGTTTATATGACATTTTCTTTCAGACAGAAAATTTTACCATGTATGTTAGAGTAAATGTGATAATTTGTTCTGTTTTTCTTTTTTTTTATTATGTCAACTTTAAAATTACTATCAAAAGATTTACAACATTATGTTATGTCGGAACAAGATCTATGTGTGTCAGAAGATGAGGTAGAGCTTTTGCGATGTAAAACTATGTTAAAAATAACATAACTGAGCACAGAGGTTCCATAGAAAAACAATGATCTTTAAAAGACAAAGCTCAAGGCAGGGCAGGACAGTTGATAACCAGAAAGGACGCTTATAAAAACACAAAAATAGCGAATTTATTGTAGTAAAAAATAAAAAAAATATTAAAAAAAATTTTTTTTAAAACCATTCTAGGTACTCGGAAAAAAGATTGTATTAATTTACTATTTGCACTGAAAATTTACGAGTATTTCGAGTTAATGATGGAAGAAGTAGTTGTAGTTGAGGGAAGGCAGAATCCTGTAACTTTTCTGGGCGATTTTACTATCCTCTTAACTTCTTCTCGGCAAGAATCATCTTCTCATAATAAGAACACATTCATAAATTGACACAATAAAAAAAAGCTGGGCTCCTCGATTTACTATTTTAAATTTTTAAATAGAAACAATTGTGACACTAACCCTAATTAAGTGACAAAATCTGTACCTTAATGCCTTTCTTCGCACAAAAATCTCTTAGCCACGGCCCGTAAATTACACCGATTCATAAAACCCCAAAGGACTATAATGAAACATAAATATTAAAAAAATTCTACTTACTTGAAATTCTAATTTATAAAGTACAGGAAATTTTCTACGTTGATCACAAAATTTGATAAAATTCTTTAATTCAACAGGCCTATCTGGTATTGTAGTTGACATTGAACCATTTTCATCCGCTATAACAAAGGAAAAAAAACCATCATAAATATGTTAATTTTTATTTTTTGGAAAATAAGAAATGAAATTTTCATCGTATGGATTGTGTAAAACAAAAAAGAAAAACTTCAATTTGTAAGTTTGTGATAGTTTGTGATTCGTAACTCCTCTTAACCATAAAGTTTTTCACCAAGATTATTATTATTATAGAAGTGAAACAATGTTGTTTTGGTAAATGTATCAAAACATTACCCAAATATATTGGATCAGTGTCTAAGCATATATAATAAAACTTCATAATAAGCCGTGGTGAGTATTATATATCGGGCATAGATCAATAACTTTCCATTGATGAAAATAACTGAATTTATTGCGTAATTTACTGAATACATCTTCATGTTAGACAAGTGAAGATAACTACACGTCTATGGGTTGGGTTATTTTCAATGGGAGAGAATACCGGTAGCGGTTGATAATCAATTATTATTAACCGGGCGGTTTATTCGATTTTTGATGCATTAGCTAGAACATTGTAAGTCCATTTGATTGTGGTGGTTTTCCCTCTGCAAACTTATATCACGATTTAAACGTTTATTATCTCGATTGTTATGATGCCTTTACATAGGCGTGCACTCACATGTATTAAATTTAGATTTCAGAGTCCAAAAATTAAGATTTTTGCCAACATTCATCTCTCTGAATATTCTAAAAACTATAAAACAATTCAAAACCAATATTATATCTGTATTTGTTTCTTGGAGAATGAAAGATCCAAAATCAAGATCCAAATAGAAAAATCAAAACCATGTCATTTGAATGAATAATTTTTAATTTAACATATGAAAGACCGTTTAAATTCATTTTCAAGCCTTGTTTCAGAATACTATTATAATTGCCAATAAATTTTAAACTTTTAGTAGCTTCATAATATTATTTAAGTAATTTTCGATTGTCGAGACGAAAGTAAGTGATTTATATGAAAACTTTAATATTGTTATGATTTTTCGTTTATTTTACTATTTTCATAAACAGCATGATAGATACGTATAATATCATATTAAGCTAGCTAAAAGCTAATAACAAAATTTGATATTGAGTTTATTTTCTTTATTAGATTTTAAAAAAGTACAGCTAGCTACAAAAATATATATTTACGATTAGTACGACAAGTACAAGCTATATATATCAGTAATAACATAAAATATGCTTTTTTACCTTTTAAAATAACTTATGTAACTTCTTAACCTTGAGTACCACTGCTGTAATTACGCTCGGTAAACTCCTATATTGTAGTCCGGTGGGTAGCGTTGGAAATGATACAATCATTTCAAATCGATTAATTCATATTGGAATTGAATGTATATTAGCAGACATACACTGCTATGAAAGTCAGTAATTTTAATGAAAATGTTTTAGATAACACAAGTTATTAAAACACTTGTATAGTAAAAAAAAAAACGAATTGTGTTACTGGTAGTTTTTGATGTGAAACATCTATAGGCTGGAAATCTTGATTGTTGGTGTGGCGATATAGACCGTGGCGACGCATTCCCATGCTATATGTTGGAATATATGTACTATACGTAGTCGTAGGTAATGCGCAAGTGACTGTGCGCAATCAGTCTTGAAAAACCTATTGTATATACAGTGTTCTTTAATACATTACACATGTTAGGGTAACCAACAAAATTATTACGATGTTTCACATCTGCCAGACGTCTCGTTGCGCATCATAATTTTTTTAAATCTCAGCCACAAAATTTGCATTGAATGTCTGCACACATAAATATAAATTTAAATATTTAAAGTTTTGTATGAATAATAAAATTAAAAGGTTTTTAATTGTGTAAAACCAACCATATCTTTATACCACAAATAAACAACAAGTTCAATGCTATAGTAGTAAAAGAGTTCTTTGAGTTTTCTATCTCTAAATAGACAAAGATAGAAGCTGCAATGTAGTATGCATGTAAAAAGGTCTTTTAGATTATAATGTATGGAGTACAATCTGTGTTCAATATCTGGTCCAAAAATACGAATTTATTATGTTCTTATGGGGTACACATTATTGGTATCGTAAAGACAAACTGGAAATAACGGTATATTTAAAAGTTTCAACGTCTCTCCCGCTTATTTCTGCCTGTCCGAACGTCCAATAATGTATCGTAAATTTATGTAAATTTCATGCATCAATTATGAAAGGGATTTTGTCAATAATCTACTACACACGATGTGTGGTCTTGGACATAAAGCTTAAGATTGAATTCGTATTTTGGTCATGATGTTGAACACGAGCTGTTCAATGGATAGCATGTTAATGTATGTACATTATATTGGATGTGGTCTTTTTATACAAAGAACATCATATGAGATACTCTGCGTATTTTCATTTCAATATACGAAACTAGATACAAAATATATATAAAATAGTACGCTTTAATTACGAAAATCTGCTACGACATGTCACACCAATATTTATTTATTTATGACAGAACAGAAGCAATAGATAATTGATGAAATGCAATTCAAATGAAATATGCAACAAATATACTCGACATATTTAATTTTGTCAAAGTATATCAAATTTAGTCTACAATTTGTAAGCCTAGAAAATATTAACTTCAAAAAATACAAATTTTGATATTCATCAAATTAGTTCATTTCCGTTTGTCCGTTCGTCCATCTGTTATCAAGATAACTGAAACACGAGAAGAAATCCAGATCAAGATTAAGTTTGAATCCGTACATCGGATCTAATGAATCATAAAAGACAGCTGAAAATTTAAAAAGAATAAAATTTTATATTTTTAGAATATCAAAGAATTTTTTTCGTAAAATGATTGTAATTTCCATAATTTTAGCTAATACTAATTTAAAATCAATGATATTCAAGCATGTATCGAGTACCTAAACAATTAAACTTGTTAATTTTTATCTTTACTATATTGTTTATTATATTACCAAACTTATATTTTTTCGTTTTAATTCAAACGAAGTTTTATATATTAAAATTCTGATGGAAGCGCAAGGAACTATATGTTATAATACAAGTATATATATGTTATATAATTTCCCGTGCCCTCCACCATTTTAGTAATACAACTTTAAATGTTGTTCTTATATGATACAACTTTATGATCAATACGAATAAATGTAGGACCAAAAAGATATAACCACTGTTTAATAATATGAATTCATAATTTTATGAAATCGAATGTACATAAATTGATGATACTTATAGTATCCACACATACACACATAAAATACTTAAGCATATAATATATGGCGATAGTCGTAACCCACAAACTACTAAGTACTTTGTTTAATAGTTTTCTATTTTGTATTTATTATACAAATAATAAAATAGAAATTTAATACTTACTTGAATAATACTGTATGGATACATTATTATTCTTTTACAATTTTGTATGTCACCACATAGTTCTGGAGATGTTAAAGGTCAAAGAATGATATTAATTACATAAAGAATACCATATCATACCATATGTTAGACATTTATCTCAAGGTAAAATACATTTTATCACGAATTTCTATGTTTTCAAATATTTTATCTTGTGATTTTGCCCGTGAATTAATTTAATAATCTGATTAGAAAAGAATAACTGGTATCGCAGCTGGCTGGTTTTTGTCCTTGTATTGTTACAAGATCATGGCACAGGGGAGGCTAAGTCAGAACTTCAGCTATCCGCATGAGTTTTTCGCCATTCAATTATCAACGTACCCATTTTTTGGGCTGCATGAACCCAGTAACCCAGAACATTCAATATTTTCTAGTGTTACAAATCATAGACTAAAATTAGATAAAATTTCATCGATTGACATTCTGTATATTAAAATATAATATTAATGAATTACTATGAGTTCATTTCAATTAAATGTTATATTTTGCTTTTTGATTTTATAATGGTTTCTATATATATTCAATAAGATTTCTAATTTAATTTATTTGCTACAAGCTAAATAGTCGAAGTACTACAATTGATCTTTTGATATTATTATTATTACAAATAATATATTATTTTGTTGAATATATATCAAATATTATTTAGTATCGGTTAATATAAATCATAGATTAAATATATTAAATGTATTTGATTTAAAAAACATAGTAATTCTTTAATAAATTTTATAAATATAGTAATTTATTTCAATCACTATAAATATCTATATAAACTCGACCAAAATTAGTTAGTTGATATAAATTCTATAGAACTTCCAGACTGAATCCATGTGAAAATAAAGACAAACTTTTTATACCCAATGTACGTATGAATATATTTTGTGATATTAAATTGTGACTCTTAATAAATTTTCGCCTGTCCCCTTAATAAATTATTTTATAATGTTTAGCACATATGTGAAGTGTTTTTGTTTGATTTTTTAAAACAACAATGTCTAAATTTCTGTTTTGAAAATCAAGAATCAATTAATTCAATAAATTCTATGAAATCATCATATCTATTTTCTCCTTATGGTCTAAGCATTAAATGGAATTAATCTTAAAGTTAATTAATCTTAGTTAGAACATAAACTAAGATTAAATCTTATTTAATTTATATAATATACATATTACAATATTATTCTCTTTGAACATTAAACCAAAGAACATGTAGGTAATATAGATATCTACATTACAACCAATATATCATACAATACAGAGTGTTTCAGATGGGAAGGTTAATGTTTCAACAAGTATTAATACAGACGAATTGCGATAAAAGATTCCTTTTAAAAATTTGCCGGATTAAAAATTGTTTTTTTAGTACTTTTCTTTGAAAATCAACAAATAAACTCATAGAAAACAAATTTGAATGCCATCAATTGCCTTGGATTGATAAAATAAAAATTGGGCATATATGGAATTTTGATTGCAACCTTTTCTCTTGAAACATATTGTATATTTATATATGCATCGATAATTCAATTAATACCATATGTGGGTTGGCTAATTATCTAAGTTTATGTAAATATAAATTTGATGGAAGTTTATGCAATGAGCTTGCAATTCTTCAAGTTTTAAAAAATATATTGGAATAATTATATTACTTAATGATTAGGAATATATGGGAACATAGTTAGATATGGAACATATCATACCTTACTAGGATTTCGTTATATAAAATAATTGCATCTTTATCTATATTTAAGTCAATTAATTGCTCCCTGCTTGAAAACGGTGGGTAGCAAATTGGTAGATGTTTTGTTTTTCGTTATTTTTGTAATTGCCAGGATAAATAAATGTAATAAATGTTTGAAAAACATAAAGAAATCTTTGAAAAAAGGTGTTGAATTAACAATTCTTAATATCAAGAGGTTCAACTTTGAATAGAATGTTCGCCGAAATGATCTCGTCTTTCGAGAAACGAACAAGACGACAAGAGAAAATCAATCTATTTGATTAATTTGAATGAATAATTTCAGTCTGCGCGGGCGAATCCATAACTGAAAAATATAAAGCTTGATCAAAACTAAATAAAATTAATTTTGAAAGATTGTTAATTTTTTTTGAGTAAAAAATCATCTATAAAATAAAATCATAATTGTTAATTATTCATGAATAATTAGGTAATCATGAATCAATAAATTTATTATTATCAGGTTTGTAATTGGTAATCAATTCTGACTAAATATGCAAAAGGACAACATTCTCATACATAGAAGGTAATCAAAGGTAATTTGTGTAATCAATACGTATGTTTATCTAAATACAAAATATTCGTTTTGTTTTTGATAATTAATGGTAATGTTCTGTAAATAATTTATAGTTTTTAGATAAATTTATTTGAATAGAAAATTATCTGTTATAAATAAACACAAATTTGATTCTATCAAATTTAAAAGAATTTCAATCATTAACGTGGCTGCCATAGGATAAGGCCCTTGTTTAGCCTTCCAGAAACCCGTCTTCCTAGAACAAAACTGTCTCTCCATTTAGTCTATCGAATCTCTTAATCTGATAAAACTCCCTCGAATAGAACGTCTTTTTTTTTTAATATCCAAGCCCAGAATAAATTAACTCTCTGAAAAAATGCTAGCACAAATCTCACCTGCAATTTAATCGTTTATCGTTTGAACTTCAAAAATCGCACACAAAATGAAACAAATCACTGGTATTCGTTGTAACAATTTGGATGTAAGAGTTGAGAAAATTTTTCCAAAAAATCAATCTCACCTTTGTTTAATTCATTGCCTTTTTTCAAGATTTAAAAAAGAGTACCTGTTTTAAAATATCGTGTAGTCCAATTAGAGTTACAATTACTGCATACATGCAAACAAATAATCTTGTTATTCGACAAACGAATTGAACTTATCTCGTATTGTATTTGTTTGCTATTGAGAGAGCTTGAACTAAGTGCTTTGTGTTATTTGTGTAAAATAGCGGCCATCATGATCATTCAACATCGTCCGTCGTTTAGTTTAGAGAATATCGAACGAACCATTGAGCACATATAATTAATTCTGGTCCACTAATTTATTAAAACATCAAATTAGTTAATGCAACTATTATTATTTCCTATACTATGGAGCTGGCAGTACAACATACCTTTTTTATATTTATCAAATGGATATAATTAATCGGTTAAGTGTGTTTTTTTTTGGATTAGGGAAATTTCTAATTGGCAAACTGTATAGAAAAGGTTTAGGTATTGATTAAAAGTCCTGGAAATTAAAAAGAAGTGAAAAAGTTATACATTCATCAGCAATCGAACTGGGAGCTTACCAATATTCGTTCTCAGAGGCCCGGAGGCTAATATCTGCCTAGGCGCTTAATAATTTAACTACAGCTGATCCATATATATACATATATATAAAGTCCTATAGTTTCATGAATTCAACTGCATGTAAAGGCGTATATGTATAATTCTCATTTGCCTTAGGCCAAAGAATGTAAATTTTGCACTCCCCTGAGGCTAAAAATGAATTGAGTGTGTATCTAAATGAGAATTTTTCACTTTTAACTAATTTTCACTTAAAAATTTTTTTTTAAATTACAAGTACACTTTCGACTTGACAAGCACTACAATAGATAGATAATTTTGCTACGATATCCTTATTCTAATTACCATACATATATATATTATTTGATAGTGTGATAACATGAATACATGCATATATTATCATCTATCAATACCAATGGAAACATAAAACATTGAATGTTTGTTAATAATTTGTTGAAAAAACTAAAATGTAAAAATGTTGTGGTACTGAATGAATATCAAAGGAATATTTTGGTCGTAAATAATTCGACATATGGACACAAAGTGTAGACATATTATTAAACAGTTCAGTAGATCAATTAGCAAAACAAGAAAATCAAACTCAATAGTTATTATTAGGTGAATGATTTTCTCCATTTAAAGTTGATAAAGTATACTTCAGACCAGGGGTCTCCAAACTGCAGTGTGTCCGGTCCGCGGAGAGCCTTTTAGAGAACATATTTTTTATAGCAAATTAAATTTAGTTTACTGAAGTATTCTAATTTTATGTTGAATAATTATTAATATAGTTTTGGCCCTAGGAACTTACTGGAGTAATCAGTATGGCCCTAAGGCTGGAAAGTTTGGAGACCCCTGCTTTAGACTATTGGTAGTCGATTCACAAATAAAATATATCTCAGAAACTGCATATACAATCGTTAAATAGATGTTATTTTTGGAATTTTTCGGATGATGAGTACATCATTTTCCCCAATCAAATGCATTTCACAAATTTGCTTTAATCTGTTCTTAAAACATTACCGAATTTTGTAAAACTGTTTGTGCGTGTAAAGCTTGGTTGATAGTTTTTCAATAAAAATACTCGATTCAATAAATTTAGTTCAATTTGCTCAAGTCTTATTTTTATTTAAATGCCCGCAAATCAATGGGAAATGACTAATCGTATATTTATTTAAGTTTAATGTTAACTAATGCATAAAAAAACGCTCCAGTTATAATAATTTGTTATAAATGACTGAAAAATGTATACAAAAAAAAAAACATTTATAATTTTGTAAATGATCGTTTTATTTAACCAAACAAATCATAATTACTGTAGTCATCAAAAATAATATTCATAACCATTTTGTTATAAATTTTTAAAATATTAAATCATCAAATTCATGACATTTGTTTTATATCAGCAGTATTACATACAGTATGACGATAATCACCAGCGTGTTTTTTTTTTGTTATGCTGAACCAATAAATTATTTAATACAATCAAATATTAATCATAATTATCATTTAAAAGTAAAACAAAAAAAAATAAACGATTGCAGTGATGTTTCAGGTCTGTTTTATCTTCATACGAATATAGTTTAAAGTATTTCTAATAATTTGCTTTCAAGCTTTGTAGCTTGTCTGTGCCTCAGCCTATAATCATTCTACTTAAAAAACGGCCTGGTAGATTATAATTTTGTTGAAGTATTTAAAACTTAAAGTTTAAACCATGAGAGTTCAAATGAAAAAATGGTTTTTTAAAAAGCCTTTCATATTTTCTCATAAATTGTTTAAATTTTGTCTAAATTCAAGATTAACGCCAGTTAATGTTCAATTAAACGTTCATACTCAACCATATGCTGGGTATTTAAACAAACACGCTTGGTAATTTAATATTTTTGTCATTTTTTGATAATCTCTCCTTATTTAACCTCGATAGCTCGAGCAAAATGGTCATCATATTAAATAGGGCAGAATGGTCAGTCGTTATTTTATTTGAAACATGAGCCAATCGAATTTTTCCGCTCTTAAAGAATCGGACAAAAAGTATATTTTAAATTTTTTCCACAATCATCTTCTCCGTAGAATAGTCAAAAAATACGTTGAGCTAAATTGTCCCTGATTTAAAAAAAATACACCATTTTTATGGTGTATTATATATATTTTTATATTTTGTTATGCAGAATTAATTGTAATGCCAGAATTAGTTGTAAATTTTTCTTCAAAATGATTTAATTGAAAATTAACTATTATTTAAGTCTGAGCAATATATTCATAAACAATTTCGTACATTTATTATTTGCCATAGATATAAATTTTACCACTCAATTCTAGTTTTTGATCGATCGAACAAAAACACTATAAATTTACATACGATAGATATATCTAGATTCAGATGAATAAACAAGAATAAATAATAGATTATTTATTAAAAAAAAAATAAAACTCTGTCATTGTTTCAATACAACAAGCTATATAGCTTTAGAAATGTATTTTATTGTATATAAAATCCCAATGTCGTTTTACTTGGTCAGTTCAAAACTTTGTGATCAACATTAAATAACAGGCTGGCTACACATACAAATAATATGTATGCTATCGAATATCAGAAAATTAATCAATCGTTAGTAACAGCTTCATTATACAGTAAAACCTCATTCACTTTAAAATAGGGCAGAAAGATCAATCGTTTTTTTATTTGAAACTATAAACAATCAATTCATCATCCACTTTTATTGAAGTATATTTTTAATCTTTTATCCAATCATTGAAATTATTATATGATTATTTCTATTGGAAAAGAATGAGAATTCAATAGTGTTGCAAATCTGACAACGCGCACTTTCAGATAATATTGTTCAGGTATGCACACTGTTGTGTAGCAGTCAATATATAGTAGTCATATGCTGCTGCTTGTGCAATTTTCACTTCTGGATTAGATTTAATATACCTCGAAGTTCAGACACCAATTATTCAAAGGCTAATTTAAAACTCTTATTTTGTACTTCTTCATAACATTTGAGCTATCAATCGACGTTTTACTGTAGTTAAAAATATTGTAGCATTTACATGTTCATACAATAATTCAGAAATCATTATTATACACGGAGATCAATTCAATTGTGATACAACTTCAAGGGATCAAAGGCAAACAATTGTAAAAACTTGGATGGACATAGACTTCGAATTTCTTACACTATGAATTTAGAACTAAACTATGTAATATTAATGGATTCATGACACCAAAATTTTGAGTCGTATGTTACATATTGTTTTCTAAGCTCTTAGAACCTGGCGAAGCTATTTTATTCATCCAAAGAAAAAACAATGGCATAATTTTTCACTAATTAATTACACAAATTAAAAAATTTATTATTTCCATCAAACGGTTTGGTTAGGTAAGAAGCCAGTGGTAAACTATTCGAAAAAAATAAATAAATGCATTTCTCAGCCTTTTCACCTCGTCAAAATTAATTACAAATAATTCATTAAGTTTTTTTCAGATCTTTATTTAATAAATTTACAACAAGAAAAATAAAAAAAACCCAAAATTATTCTTCTATTTTACATAAAAACAATTGTAATTATTAGCTGTAATAATTTTTTCATTTTATAATAAATAAATTAAAATATAATGTTCATTACTGTACTCATGACATGTGTCATATGACAATTCAAGGACATACCTAAGTTTTATTACACCCATCATATATTCTCATCAAAATACTTATAATTTATTGATTAAAAAGTCAAATTTAAAAATAAGAACATTTAGTTAAAAATATCTAATGTATGGAATCAAATATAAAAAACTATAGACATAAAAAATATATGAAAATCAAGGAATACATATTTAAAATATAAATGATATAAATTCATCCAGAAAATTAAGATTTATTTAGGTTTTTGTCAACTGATAAATTACAGTTGCAAAATCAAATGGAGATGCAAACATAACAAAATATCCACATTTTGAATCATTTAGATAATGTATATTATTGTTTTATAAAATCACTATTTGAGGGAGTTAGATTAGGATTTGCAGGAAAAAGGAAGAGAAAAACATGTTTAATATATTGAAGATTTTTAGGTTAATTTTATTTTTCTTATAAACAATTTTAAATTGGCACATTAGTCTATTAATTAAATATTCATATTAAGATTAATATAACATCCCATTGGTTCATGTAATTAGGACGATTGACATATCTTTACGGTTACACCAACACTAAAACCCAAATCGAACATAGAGAAATGATTCTATTCGGTTATTGCGATAATAAATAATGATATTGATGTGAAATCACTTTCATTCAACTCGTAAATACACAACTGAAAATTGAATACCTTCTCAGCCGTTTTTCTGTTGAGGATAATAAACAAATACTTGTTTGTACTGTCTCCTTATTAGAAACATTCATCGTGTGTACCTAGCAGTCACCCAGCACACATATCACACTTGTTTACTTATTTTTTAGGCCACCCCACCTAATATGCATGATGGAAGTTTTACATTAAACTACTACAAAGCTATACAGAATTATTTTTATTAAAAATCATATACTTTGCATGTTTTCTTTTTATCATGATGAAACATTTCATCTGTAATTGAATTAAATTGATCTTCACACAAATACCTTTTTATATTATCTGGATAATATACTGTTCTTCCTAAAATTTCATTCACTCCATTAATTATTTATATACAATTCTAATATTCTGAAAAGCATTTTTGCCAAAATTAGTTTCTATAATAACAAAAATTCACAAAAATTTATTTGTGAAATAGTAAACAAATGCACTTCATTAAATTACCTTAAGTACTATACATTACTTACATACTTATTATGCTTTAACATGCTGTGAAAAATTAATTTTTGGTGGGAAATTATTGATTTTTTTTTCTAATTGATCATTTAAAAAACGTTATCATTCTATTAAAAATTAGGTTAACTTTTTTTTTTCAATAATGACAGACTGCATTCAATAATTTTGTCTTATGTAATTAATGTAATAAAATATTTCTTTATTTAAAGGTATGTTCATACGATTATGTTTTTTGTCCGTAATATCAAAAATTTAATTTGATATTTATTTAGTAAATTATTGAAAAATGTATTAAAATTAATTATTTTATTTATTACATTTAATATGATGCTCATTATTAACCTATATTTAACGTGCATTAAGTTGACATATTTAATACGTCAACGTAATATTGACGTCTATTTTCATTCTCTACCACCTGAGGTTTTATTTTATTATAATTAACGTGAAATTATGTTCAAATGAGGATCATAGGATGAAGTTCTAAGATTCTACTACTCGATAAAGGGTGGGGAGGGGCTAAGTAAGTAAGTAATAATTATAGTTGATTATACAAAAAATATACAGTACATGGAAATACGTTTTGTGGAATAAAAATACATTTCGTGGAGGTAGTGATTATTTTGTCATCACAGTCACTCAAATTTTAGAGCAATCATAAATATTATACAGCAAACAGAGGCAACATAAAGGATATATATGTATATATATATATATATATATATATATATATATATATATATATATGTATATGTTTTAAATTATTCGAAGAAATTTTATCAAGTTAAAATTTTAAAATTATCTAACGCTAGTGTATTGATTAAAAGCTCAAACGACCGGTCTACGTCCGCTCAAAAAGATGTTCCTGCGTCCCAACGGACGTTAAATTAAACACACTTGTGATACGAATTCCACTTAATTTAATGCAAAGCTTGAGGAGACATCAAATCGCAAGTCTGTTTCTATATTGAAGAAAGCGCTAGTGTAGCCAAGCACTTGTGTGTCACAAACTCTTTGTAAAAACCGCTTTGTGTACCCCTTTGTGAACCACTTTTGTGTACCCCTTTGTGTACAAACGCTTTGTGTACCCCTGATTACGGTACTATTTGGACTAAAGCCGTTTGGTGTTACAGTTTTTTTAAGGTTTAACCTGAAAAAGATTTTGAAAAATGTGAAAGTTTTGTATCTATTTTATATTTAGTTATGAAACAGAATGTAGTGTATACAGGATTTATAATTAATTAACTCTAGTATAAGTTAAAATTTGTTTTATTTTATTGTACAATCACATTATTCAATTAAATGAATACTTAGTTACATTATATTAAAACTAGATATGTGAACATACCTTTATTGTAGTTATAAAATTTTTTTAATAATTTGGCAGGCTACCACCGGTAAGTTGATGACTGTATAAATTTGCTACCACTGATTAGTGATTGAATTAATTATAAATGAATGCAAGTATCCATTTCCGATAAAGGGCTTGTATGATAGTGACCTATACCACGTTTAATCAGTGTGATATTGTTTATTCGATAATTAACAGATTTTTTATCTGAAGACATCTTATATAAATTTGTCTGCATGGTAAGAAAAATAGAATTTATAAGATTCTATTCGAAACATTGTTTTAATTATTTTAAGTATTTTTATTAAAATTACACATTTTTGATTCTTCATTAACGTAAGAATTCAACCATGCGTTTTGATATAGTCAACCATGCTTTTGGTTGGAATATAATTTTGATAATTTTGAGTATAGATTTTATTTTAGGAGCCCATGTACGTTATTTCAGTTTGATAGTCCAAAAATTTGGACGGAGTATTTTAAAACACATCCAGTTTGGGTCACAATATAGATCCAATTTGGCGATCAATTCAATTGTCATGTTCAATTATTTGCAGAGTGATCAAATATTCATTTATTTATTTAAAATTCTATAATTTTATTTTATATTTCAAGAATAATTTTTATTCTATTCAAAATATTTGTCGGTTCAATTGAAAATCATTTTGGATGTAATAATTTGACTTTTAATATTCGATTAAATTTGTAACATTTATTCATATTAAGATCATCACATCCAACCTGTATTTTATTTTCAATTAAATTATTTTCCAAAACAATGTATTTGTGGAATCCATTTCATTAATGAGTTTAATTATCGAATAAACAAAATTTGCTTGTTCTTATTTTGAAGTGAGGTGTAGTGATCGCGGACGGATTACAAAACTTGAAAATTGGGAGCTCATTTTTTTTTATTGATAAACTTTTCTAGTGTGAAGTGATATGAGTGTAGTGTTTTTTGGAAGCTGGTAACATCGATACAGAGTTTGGTACAGAAGGTAAAAAGGTTAGTGGTTCGATTGTAAGTTATTTATTTTTGATACACATTTAGACAAAACTGTACACCTCTAAGCCCTTTTATTAATTTAAAATTTAGATAAAGTTTTTCACTTAAATAATTAGTTTTTCATGTTTTAAATTTTCATATATGAGAGATTATTTAAAGTTAATTTAGATTATACTTTTAATTTATTTTCGAATTAATTTTTTAAATGAGGTGAAAAGACTGAAAAAATGAATTCCGTTTTAAAAATTTCGTATTTCATACTGAACAGAGCCCCAAACCTTCTCTATTATTTTAATAAATTTTAAATTTGTGCAAAAAATTAGTAAGAAATTATGCTATAGTTGGCTAAAATGGCTTAGTCAGATTCTAAAGTCTTGTTTTAAATTTTACTCAAATTTTTTTCTCTAATATAATCATTATGTTACATATCCATATAAGGTTCCGTTACTTTATTAGAACCCTCCATTAATTTGTCTCCGTGTACGCATGCATGTAACTGGTTACATATTGTTCATGTGTGGATTGTACTAAAATATATTACAGTATGAACTGAAATGAATACATATTTCACATAATGACATTTTAGTTATTTGTGTGATGGATGGACTGTAAACTGAAAACTGTAGACTGATCCACAAACCAACAGCCAAATGATATCCATTTATATATATATATATATAACTATTTGTATAAAGATCACAATCCACGCTCCCTCCCGCCGTGAATTTTCCAATAATATACAACTTGCTGGTCACATATTGAGTAATATAACCAATCAAGTATAACGATCAATTTTGTATGAATTACACATCGGCAGTTCCTTTTTTTATGAGATCCTTTACTTATATGCTGCTTATATTTAAACACATTTTAATTAATTGTATTTGGACCCAAGTACTTAGCAATTATTTCGCAGCAGACATCAAACATGAAAGACCTGCAGTCAATTGAGGAAAAACTTAAAGAACACACATTTTACTATTTGATAGTTAATTTTCGAGATTTTGCTTGAAATATCGAATAATTTTCTTAAAACATCTTTAAATCATTACCGAAAACCGAAAAGCTCTAGTTAATTTTAAAGCTTAGCTTACTAAGTTTTAGATTTTTTCAGCTTTATAAAGCAGTTATATAAATAACCAGCATGAAAACGCCCCATCTCTAATTGGCGATAAATCACCATCATTTTATTAGAAAAACTCAGTACGCATAAATAGTATTTATTCGAAATCAGTATTAAATTGACAAGAAACTAAAATAAGTACACAATTATCAGGACATAATTGTCACCACAAAAAGATAATATTACAAACATTTCTACTCATATAATCATGTTTAAATTTGAATGACATTGTACAAGACATAAATCCATGTAATGTTGAATGTATATGCATACATGAACTATTATATACCTACACTATGATTTGATTGATATATATTTAAAATCCAGTCAATAGGAGAGTCCATGGGACTACATAAGAGTGGTACATGGAACAACATCATTATATCCGTATCCATATGGACCAATCATATCATCTAAAAAACATTTTTGTTTTTCATAAAAACCGTGTTTTTTTATTGTAACATCAGTTCCATGTTTTTTTTTTTACTTCAAAATGTACAATTAGTTTTACTGTTCACATAAAAAAAAAAGTAAAAAAGTATACGCGAATTTTCATATACTTTCAAATTTATTTTCCTATACAAAAATAACAGGAAAAATGGAAAACTTCCGTTTAAAGTTTGACGATAAAAAAATAATAATTTTTTGTCAATTTTCTCATACAACCATTGCATTTTTCCGTATTGAATAAAATACAGGGTAATCGAAATATATTTGGTGAAGTAATTAAGGCTCAAATTTAAAAATCTGTACTAAGCGATTAATTTATAATATTATAATATTTTATCCGATTCCAACTCAGTTGACATGGCGTAGACAAAGAATTTCACACTATTATTAAATGATGCAATTTTGGACGAAATTGTTTATTAAAATGCGATTACTAGAAGATTCGCACCACTCGATGCTTGTCTAGACTTATTCTCTAATTCTAAAATTATACAATGAATGAAATCCGCATTTTATTTAAGCAAACTTTGGGCAGTAATATTTTTAGACAAGTCTTAGACAGTAAAACAATTCGACCTGGAGAGATATCAATAGTTTTTAGTTTATAGAATTTTTTCAATACCGTGCGGAGTGGAATTAAACATAATTATTAATATTATTAAAATACAGTAAAATATACAGTAGTTGTATAAATTTAAGCTTAAAGTACAGTTTAAATTAAAAAAAGTTTACAAAAAATCGTTCAAACTTAAATTGCTTGAAACAATATTTTTGAATCTGAAATTTTCTTTTATTTCTAAGGATTGAAGCAACGTGTCTTCTTCATGGACCTCAATTTCCAATTTTGCTTGTTCATGACGTTGAGGCAACCAATTTTTGAATGATTATGATGATTGATATGCAGATAAAAAAAGAATTAATTATGGGTTTAAATGGGACCAAACTTATATGACCGCCTTTAAATAGATTTTGATATTAATCCATTTTTTCAAACTCTGATTCAATAATAGAATATATATAACTTGAAACCTATTCAAATTATGGGTGACTCGCTGTATGTTCAATCATCTTTTGGTGTAACTTGAATAATTGCTATCAAAAAAAATATATTTTTTTTATTTGTATAAATAAGTTTGTTTCATTTTTTTCGTCCTATTTTTTATATCCACAATGACAAAAAAATTCAATTAAAATTTATTTAAGTAGGCTATTTCTTATTGAATATCGAACGACAGACAGACAGATAGACAGATAGATCAATTGGAATTTATTGTAAATAAAACGAATATGGTTTTATTATTAACATAACAAAAACCTGTTGAAAAAACAAAAATATGGTGTTGATTTTACTCAACAATTTACTTATTTTTAATATGCATTTTTAAAAATAATTATCTAATCACTAGATCAATTACGGATCCTGATAGAGCATTTTGGTAGCAATTTTTTGAGATTTGATTAAATAATACGGTCTTTTAGGGCCGTATCCATAATCACTACACTATACATGAAAATTTGATTGCAGCCATAAAATTATTGAACTGTGTCTGTGATATTTTGTGTTTGATGAGTACATTGGATATTGGACTGATGACATACAATAAAATACTAAAGGTGTATGTGCGGTCGTATATGATATTGATAAAATTATTATGACATCGATAATGAAGGTTACATGATAATAATTATTTTATATTAAAATACAAAATCTTATTTCTTACTTCTTACATTTTACGATATTCCTACATCATCATCATCATATTAAGTTTGTGTATTTCATTAATAATTTCTTATTATTTTTTAATTAAAATAGCTGGGCAAAATATGAAGCATTCATTGATTGAACTTACAATGAAAGGTTGCTTCTTTCACTCGTTGTCAATGTTTCATGTATGACATAAAAATAGTACGTGGAGTCCCTCCGCACGAAAGAAGTGAAATGAAAATTGGAAGGGACAGTAATGGATTTTTATAACATTTATAATGGGATTTTGATAACTACAGTAAGATCATTAAGGTTCGAGTGCCTCACTTCAAAATGCATAATATTGTTTTTTTCCAGGCCCACTTACAATATGACATTGGTTGTTGTATTAAAGCTTTCCACTTGGGTATTTTAAAGTACTTAGTAGTGCACGTTGCCCAGTTCTATATAATAATAATTGTTATTATAATTTCTTATAAGTAACATTTTCTGTTAAGTGTAATACACAACATTTTATGGGTACTATTTCCCTCTTCCATATATCAGACGATATTGGTACTTTGGTACTTGGTATATACTTCTTAGTACTCACAAAGACTAACTATATTGTAAATATATATATACTGTGTTGTACGTTTGTTAATGATACCCAAGTGTTCTTCTACCATGTTCTTTTAATTAAGTGGATGAAAACGTTTTATTGCATTTGTATTGGATGTCCTTACTTGCTGTACAAATATTAAGGACATATCAAAGAAAATCACTTTTCTTAGTATCTTTTAGAAAATACTTAAGAATGTCCTCTAAACGTAGACATTTTTGAAGTTATACATATTTAGGCGCGTTATGAAAAAATGATGATTTTAAGATGTGCGCGCATCATCGGCACACAAAATTTACAAGTTGAAATTGTTGTTATACTTTATTTACACTTAATGTAAGAAAATATATATTTATTTATTGTATTTATCAAATTCAAACTGGTCCTTTATTGACTGTGTTGACTATCCTTCTCCAGTTATTTTTGTTATTTTATTTTAATTAATTATTTACATGCAATTATGACATTGATTGACTGATTCACGGACAGAGAGGGGGACAATCTGTAGATACAGTTAGTTGTAGTTCATGGCTAAAATATACTCATTTAGAATGGGGGAGTGGGGTCAATATTGTATGTTGAAATAAAAATATATTCTACTTATATTCTGTTCAAAGCATAGTTTTTTTATTTTTAAATAGATCTTAACAATTTAAGATTTTAATTAGAAATGCATTCATTAATTGTAATTTTCATTGTTATATAGATAGACAAGTTCAACTTTAAAAGATGCTTTATACAGGAATTCCCGTGGGATGTAATTTAATAATTTTCATAATTTCTTATTTTAGAAACAAACTATAATAAATATCACTCTCGGGCGTTAAACCTACAACTTTCTGGCAGTTTTGCATTTTTATGTCGAATTTCTTTGACATTTTTTTTTTTTTTGAATAATCTTTTTCCAACGAATTTTCGGTTGTAAATTAAGATTTATTTTCGTATTTTAGATTTTTCCATTCTTAATTAGGAGTTTAACTGTACATATAATATATGTTCTAACAAGTGAAGATAACAACTAACAGAGTTAATTGTTTGATACTTGAATTTCATTGTTTGCACTATTTTTAATTATCATTCATAAAATACTATAACTATCCAGTCTATACAGTTATAAATATACAATCCTATTTTTGTTTCCATTGGATCCATTGGATCCAATAAACCGATTTTGCTTATTCATTGGTTTAAACTCTCGTTTTATGTTGAAAATACGCCACCAAAATTTTAGCTCGCTATCTTTTTTTGTTTTTGAGTTATGACAGTCGGAAATGGACTAATTAGGTGATTCTATGAACACCTAAAAAAAGACGTTTTTTTCATTGGTTTTTTAACACAAGAACAACTGCAATTAAATTATTTATTCATTCTTTTTACTTTGTACAGAATAAGGATAAAAAATCGGGATGGGGCATACGAAGGGGAAGGGGAAGGTATGCACAGCTATGGCTGACTTTATAAGGAACTAAACCAAATCAATTTTATTAATTAATATTAAAATTTAATTATAATCTGTGCAAAACAATAAAATTCAAATCCAACATCGAAATTATTTACCAGATTAAAATAGAAAAAACAGACAAATAAATAGTTTTTCGATATTGTTTAAAAAAAAAATTAAAACGATTGTGTCCACCAATTGTCCAACCGTTTGCTCACAATCCAGAGTGGTGGTGGTAGTAGCAGCATTGTGCTATGCATTGTTTGCCAAATTTTTATACATTTTTGGCACGTAGTCATATGTATTGAATCGTTTCGTATCGAACATGCAGACAACAATATATCGTTTTGTATTCGAGTTATTATTGTGTTTATTTTATTTTTGTTTCATTTTATACGTATAATTTTCGATATGATCATAAAATGAGCGGGCTTCACATGTGCGTTATTTTCCTTGTGACATAATCCTTTTTTTATCTATAAGATCTTCTAATGATCTGATCCCACATAAAAAAATCCAAAGTAAATATTCTTTGTAGTCGCATATCATATCTAGAAAATTCATTAAGATCCTAGGTCTTGTCAACCCTACCCCAATGTGGAATCTCGTTATTATTCTCGACAAATATAATATTATATCAGAGTATATTAATTTTAGTTCAAATATTGTAACACAACTTAATATTGACCGCACAAACTCAATGTTGATATTTAATGTAATTACCAGTAGTGACCAAGAGATGGCTACAGCTGTTGAATGTCGGCAAAGAATAGACATTTGCAAAGACTACTTTATCAATTAAATGATATAGTCGACCAAAATTCAGTTCAAATTAATGAAGGGTTATGTATTTTTTTATCCTAATTACATTTTAAATGATCAATTTGATCAAATATCTGTAAAAAAAACCGTCGAAAAGTTCAAAATTTTTTGTTGGCTATTTATGGGTTTTCTAGGTTAATTGAGGTTTAAAAAATTCAAAAATAACATTTATTTTACGATCGCTCGACTAGTTTTCGAGATATTGTATGAAATACATCCGATAAATCGGCCTCTGGATCGGATTTTTGGTGATATCTCAAAAACTACGCATCCAATCGTTAAATAAATGTTATTTTTGAAATCCGCTGGTCAAAAATATCCTAGAACATGTATTTCATCCAAATGGGGAGCAAAAATTTTTTTTCGATTTTCTCGATTTTTAAAAAGGGGTAAGTAAAAGCCTTAAAACATTTCGAAAATTTGAAAAAAATTGTTTTTATCCGATCTTGAAAAAAACTATGTTTGTTGGAGTAGTTTGACTCGTAGATTTCAAAAATAATATCTATTTAACGTTTGGATGCGCAGTTTTTGAGATATCACCGAAAATTCGATAAAAATGCCGATTTAGCGGATGCATTTCGAGCAATATCTCCAAAACTAGTCGACCGATCTTATAATAAATGTTATTTTTGAATTTTTCAGATCGGTATTATTCTAGAAATCCCATAAACAGTGAGTAAAAAATTTTGAACTTTTCGACGGTTTTTTTATGGTTTCACAAAAAACACTTCCAGTTAAGACGATCTCAAAAAATATGCTTTTGGACAAAATCCACAATTTAAAGCTTAATTAAGATTCAAAATACCTTAAATATTTTTGAATTGTCAAGAATTATATATGGAGAAGTACGTACTTGGTGTACTTGAAGGTTGTTGAGCAACCAAAACTTTAAAAACTGGGCCAAAACACCAAAACGAGCCTGCGAGAACCACTGATCCTTAGAAATATATCATGTCTACTTAGTAGATATGAAAATAACAAGTGAAGAGAAAATTAACAGACTTATTTGCTTAGATACTCGAGATATGATTAAGCATCAAAGTTGGAACTATTATTATTCATTTCTGAGTCGACAAGTCAAAACATTTAAGTTTCCCAGTTGAATCAACATCGTATAATAAGCGATCTAAGTGTAGAAAACAATCGATGACAATCAATTTATCGTGATGAGGAACAAAATTCTTATTAACTCACCCAGTTCTAAAATTAAATTCTATGCTGCAAGAAATAAGAATAATATGTATATATTATTGATACCAAAATATAAACTTAGGATATCATATCTGATCAAATAATATCGAATGTTTTCTCCAAATACACCTTGACATTTGTTATTCTGGTGGTTCGTTGTTGTTGAACAATAATAATAATAATAATAATAATATGTAAATTTTGTAAAATAACAAGCAACCAAAACCTGCAGTACAAACAAGAAATAACAATGAGAAAAAAAACCACCAACACGCCAAAGCTACAAGAAGGAACAGCAAGAGAATGAAATGTTATTGGTTTGGAAAACATGGAGACAAATATCAATATTAATGTTAAACAATCTGATTTGGTAGCTCCGATAAGCTAGCAGAGTATTTAAAATTGAATTTAAAGACAAGGATAACAGGAATTTGAATAGTTAATAAAACAGTGAAACTATTGTTTAATTCTCGTCTCGGTCAATTTAGCAGTGACATCTTGAAATAACAGATTTTTTTGGTAATTTTAATTAAATTGATGTATTAAACGTCCTAATATAGTGTATTATTCCAAGGTTTTATTCCAGGGCTGCTCTGCCAGCGTTATATTAAAGAGGCAGTGCATTTTCATGACTCAATTTTTTAAGTTAATTTGAACATGTCATTTAATTTTGTAGGTGCTGCAATTATATAAAAATGTCACTGCTAGCTTGACACATTTTTTTAGCAGTGATTCCAGTTAGTGAATCAGTGATTGATTTATTGAATGCACATCATAAAAACACCAAATATGCACCTAGCTCGGGTACTACACATTATATTATAAATTTTATTTTTCATATTGCTCAGTCAGCATAATTTCACGACAGCATGGTGCGTCATAACAACTCAATTTGTTTAATTAAAAAATTTGATTACTTGAATTTTGTAGCAGCTTAAAATCAGCTAATTTTGATCACATTATTTAAGTTCAATTTTGAATATATTTCTCTGCTAGCTTAACTGAACTAGATTTGGCAATGTTTACATAATGTTTACAATATTCATGCATGTATGTTAGTGTTTATACATGTATTGTAAAATTATTGAGAACAATTTGTATCCCGCAGATTTGCTATCCAGAATTGAGAAACACAAAATAAGAAGGATATTTATATTCTCTTTACAATATTATTAATCATTCTCAAATCTTAGTTACAGACCAGGGTCGATAATTTTTTGAAATTTGGTGAAAACTTATCATTTTATATTTCAAATACATACGGTAATTGGAACACAAATTTAGCTACTAAACACGTATATAATTGCCATACACATTATTATTATTATTACATATGTATTTAGACAGCATATTTTATAGTGTACTTTATGAATGCTAATGATTAAAACTAGTTCAAACAATAAATCTCAAAGCATATGTCGAATATCTAAGCGATTAACTCTGTTGGTTGTTATCTTCACTTGTTTTATTCGATTATAAATGAAATAAATTTAATCTTCGAGTAAAAACTTTCCGATTTACAAAAAAATGCATTTAAATGTCAATAAATGTTACTTGTCTACATAGGTAGGTAAGTGTTTGTACTTGTTTAATGTATTGACTGATTTTACCAATGGAAACTTTTGAAATAAAACCAAAAAAAAAAAAAAACTACATACTTTACGATAATGTTAAAAAGTTTTAATGCGTGTTCTTATTCTGTGTAATAAAATAAATGATTGTTTTTGATTCATTTTTATTTATAAAAGTAATTATATTGTTGATTTTATTTTTTCACTTCTTTGTCCAAACGTTAAGTTTTCACTCAAGGTCCGAAAAACTGTAGACTGGTATATCCGATTTATAAAGAATATTTAAAAATATATTAAATTTAGTCTGAAGTTTACGTAACGTTGTTGAAATTTTGAAGTAACTCGCAATCTTAAGTACTTGTTAAATCTTCTAATTAGTCCATCTGTTAAAAAGATACAAATGATAGTGAGCTAAAATTTGCATGGCGTATTCAAGACTGAACCCAATTTTTGAAATAGGTAAAAGAAATGTTTAAAAATAAAAAATTATCACATCAATAATAAAATATATTGTTAGATAAGAATCGTTTTATAACCGTATGCGTATTTTTATTTAGTATATTTAAAAAATGTTAATAATTAAATAATTCACATTTTTATTGCTAGCTTTACTTGTTGTAGCTTTAAATTAAGCTGTAGAAACATCTATGTGTTCATCTCTCCTTTTATATTTTTGTAATTTTATATTTTCGATTTTAAATAGAAATTTCTATTTTGATTTATCCTGTGAATTTCTTATCATTTAGTACAAGGAAGTCGTGTGGTGACATTATAAACTTAACGAAATAATAATAACAATAATTTTTCATTACACTTCTAATTGGTTGTAGATTAAACCATTAGTTTATGACAAAAGAAACTCATGTTATATGGGAGATAAATGTATTCTACAAGTTTATCGGTTTGTGCAGGATTTTTAACCTTAAAAAATGAAATTTATTTATTTAAAGGAGGGTTCCATCATAATTTGTAGTTATAAAAGTATTTATAAAACGATTCATATTATTAAATTCCATACGTAGATCGATATTTTGAAGCATAATTCGAACTGTTTGATCACCAAATAGGACGGATTCTTACATTTTTGACTTCAAAATCAAAATGTTACTCATTTTTTAGTTTATTTCAAACAATATCCAAATTTATAAAACATTGTGTATAATCAAATTCAAAGATATTTTAGAGAGCTATTATTACAAGCAATGAATGAAATATAATATATACATAAATTTTAACAATATATGTACCTATTAATTATTGAACTAATAATAATAATCACTATAATTTATAATTTTAATTCATACAATTTAAATACATAATTTATTATTTTAATATAAAATAGCTTGTATGTCATATGTACTTTAAGTTATACTTCTATAGGCGCGTTATGAAAAAAGTAATGAGAGTGAATTTTAAGATCACCGTCACACAAAATTCACAGATTGATGCTGTTGTTATGATTTATGTTACCACTTAATATAAGAAAATATATAGTTATTTATTCATCAAATTTAAACTTTATTGACTGTATCTCCAGTCCTTCTACAGTCCTTTTTATAATTTTATTGTAATTATTTGTATACAATTAATAATTGTTTTTTAATGATGCCAAAGAAGTATAACTTCTGATGCGCGACACGCAAGTACACGCACCAATTTTATTTATAGCTTTTTTTATTCTCAACCAAAAAACCGCTCAATTAATTTTGCTGAAAAGTCTTTCAAGCTACGCGTAATTTTTTGATGTTGGTAATATTTTATGAATTTAAGTGTATTATAAATTTTTCAACAAGTTTCAACCAATCATATATAATATAATTTGTTAAAATTGGTTGTTCAATCAGCAATTCAAAGAGCTTTGTTTCGCCAGTCATTTTGCTACTTCAAATAATTTATATTATATTTATTGTGTAACAAAGTAAAATTTCAATTATTAATTCGGTTTGATTTTATGAATGGAGGTTAATGATCGATTTTGATGTTTTTTAATATTTTGGTTAAATAATTCATTCATGCTTCATTAATAAAAAAATTCATTTATAATTTGATTTTAATTAAATAAAGGTAACTAACTGATAGTGTTAATTGTTTAAATATCCGTCACTTTTTAAAAAATAATTCTTTGATTATTAGAATAATTAGCATTAATAAGTGCGTAATTATAATTTTATATGTGTTTCTAATTAAAAATATTAGAAATTTTCGAATAAAAAATACAAAATAATGTTTCTATTAAAGAAATAAATTCTATACCGTTTTAATTAACATAAAAATAGTTAAAATTTTCAATCTTTTATTGCATTTAAAATTCGATATCGGTAAATCAGTTCGATCATTTTTTTTTTTAAAAAAGTGGAAAAAAAGATTTTAATTTAAAAAAGTGGTACAGGTTTCTATAACTATCATACATAATAGCCTACGAATACAGGTTGTATTTCTGAAAACTGCTTATACACTTATATAATGAAAAAATACATCTTTATAGAATTTGTTTTTTATTGCTTAAGAGACATAAAAAATGAGATTTCTATAATAAAAATAATGTCTAATGAATTATATTTTGTATTCTATTGAATCTTGGTGCACAAATAACTGAAAAAAACACATTTAAGACTTGCTAGACGATAAATAAGCGCTGGTTAATTTAATAACAATGTTAACAAATTAAAAAACCTACAAAAAAAAGTAATTTCCCATCGATATTAAAGTTTATCCATCGAACCATATGTACAGCTTCAAAAAATACAACATGATTATTGGATTTGATTTTATTAAATACATCTGGCGTTGTTATTTAATTCATTTACAATAAAAAAAAACGTTAAATAAAAGTAGTATAAATCAGAATGTGAAGGTACTTGAGTTTGCAAAAATCGAATACCGTTTTCTGTCATGTAAATTATGTTAAAAAAAACACAAATATTAGGAATCCAAATGTTGCTGGCTTCATTTTTTATATAATTTATTTTACGACTCCCTCTCTTTTTTGGATAAACTATGAAGTTTCGAGGTCATGACTGTTGGAAAATAGGAAACATTTTTTAACTTTTATCTCGCAACATTCAGATCTTTATAGAAGATTTCACGGCCATCAGACCTTCCTTATTATCACAAAGATAAAAAGTGTGGAACAATCTTGTACAGGGTGCTAGAGGTAGGTAAATCATACGTCACTTTTCTTTTATTTTAAAGGTTACTGCCAACAGAAATTGTCTGACAGAACTGATTAAGAATTTTTAGAATATAATTTCATTCTACAAAATCATCCCTGACATTATGAGTTGTGTTTTTACCGTTTACACTCTGTACATGTAAATTGGGCGTCAGCACTAGATTGCAAGTATGCATACACTTCAAATACTATTTTGCCTCACCCATTTATGACTATGTAAGTTTCAGCTGGTATCTTGGACGTTTAATATTTAACCAATTCCTATTGAAAGAATATGGTGCTTGATTTTTTCGTACTCAAGTATCTTCTACCTTGCTCTAGTATGAATTGCACAAGCTATTTAAATCTATTCATTTGTAAAATAATTCGATACCTACACGATTCTTTATACAAATTAAAAAATTTTAATATTTTTGTAAAATGTAAACAAGGTATCAACATCAGACTTGTTTCAATTGAAGTTCTTCAACAATTTTTTATTTTTTTTTTTAATTAAATGCTTCTATTCACATTATAGAGGATTAAATGAATTTAAATTACAATATAATTAATATACATTCAAATATATAAACAATTAAATAAATAAACTGTATATATGCATAGTCTCTAATTAATTTTAGAGAAAAAACTTTATAGCAAATATTTTTTAAAAGCACTTCTTGACTGAAAATGTTTAAGAATTTTTGAAAATTATTTAGAATTTTTTTATTGTTATAGAAATTGTAAATTATTTCAGTGCATATTTAATATAATTAGATAGCTGACTTGATTTTCAATTCTGAGTAGACATTTGAGCCACAGTAAAGAATTGTGTGAGTCGGCTTATATCTCACTTTATTAATGGCACTTATTTACTCATATCAATCTTGTTTTTGACTACTATGCTTGTCAAAATTAGGTAAAAATTAAGCGTTATTGAGGAAAATTAAATATTTTGTGTTTTTGTGACGTCACAGGGTAAAAAAAAATTAATTTTTCGATATATTGGCCAAATTTTGAACGATTTGATTGAACTTTTTTTTGAACCCTACTAATTTCTGGTCATACTTTTCGTTTCTTATATTCTTAATTCGCTTACTATAACCCATATATGAAATATCATGATCAGACCCTTACTATCTTGAAATCTATTATAGATACATTTAATTTTACAAAATTTTTGAAAACTGCGACTAAAATTTAGTAGGATTACATACTTTGTTTGTCAAAATTGAATAAAAATTAAGCATTATTGAGCAAAATTAAATATTTTGGTTTTTGTGACGTCACAGTATTCAAAAAATTAATTTTTCGATATCTAAGCCAAGTATTGACCGATTTGAGTGAACTTTTTTTTAAAACCCACTAATTTTGAGTAATACTTTTCATTTCTGATATTCTCAAAGCCCTATCTTTAACCTATATATGAAATATCATGATCAGACCCTTACTATCTTGAAATCTATTATAGATACATTTAATTTTACAAAATTTTTGAAAACTGCGACTAAAATTTAGTAGGATTACATACTTTGTTTGTCAAAATTGAATAAAAATTAAGCATTATTGAGCAAAATTAAATATTTTGGTTTTTGTGACGTCACAGTATTCAAAAAATTAATTTTTCGATATCTAAGCCAAGTATTGACCGATTTGAGTGAACTTTTTTTTAAAACCCACTAATTTTGAGTAATACTTTTCATTTCTGATATTCTCAAAGCCCTATCTTTAACCTATATATGAAATATCATGATCAGACCCTCACTATCTTGAAATCCATCATAGATACATTTTATTTTACAAAATTTTTGAAAACTGCAACCAAAATTTAGTAGGATTACATACTTTGTTTGTCAAAATTGGATAAAAATTAAGCATTATTGAGCAAAATTAAATATTTTGGTTTTTGTGACGTCACAGAGTTAAAAAAATTATTTTTTGTTATCTTGGCCAAATATTGACCGATTTGAGTGAACTTTTTTTTGAAATCCACTAACTTTGAGTCATAATTTTCATTTCTGATATTCTCAAATCCCTATCTTTAACCCATATATGAAATATCATGATCAGACCCTCACTATCTTAAAATTCATCATAGATACATTTAATTTTACAAAATTTTTGAAAACTGCGACCAAAATTTAGTAGGATTACATAGTTTGTTTGTCAAAATTGGATAAAAATTAAGCATTATTGAGCAAAATTAAATATTTTGGTTTTTGTGACGTCACAGAGTTTAAAAAATTATTTTTTTGATATCTTGGCCAAATTTAGACAGATTTGAGTGAACTTTTTTCGGTCATTTTCATTTTTGATATCCTTAGTTCGCTTTATTTAACCCATGAAATGCATAGATGAGACAGTCACTATCAGGAAATCAATTATAGATACATTCAATTTTACAAAATTCTTTAAAACTATATTTCTTGGATATAAAATTGTTGAAGACATTAGAACAAACTTTTAAATTTGAAATGTAATTGAATGCAACAACTAATGAATTATCAGAATTTATACTCCAATTGTGATATTGAATCAATCTTATTATAAATTTTAGTTAATAAAATCTCATTTCATTGATACTGATGTAATGGCCGTCGATAAATGTGAAATAAAACAAAACTATACACAAAGTTAGTGTCAGTTGTATGTATAATGAATGCAGGCAAGGCAGTGCAGTGCAGCCAGAATTGTTTTTGACGCTTCATAGTTGGTGTGAAATATGTGGTAAAGTGTATACGTGGTCTGGTCAACCACACTCTACAGCCGATGAGAGAGATTATCACTCTCTCATTTTGCATTTATAACATTGGTTTGGTTATATATAATATTACAACCTATAATATATAGGCTGAGTGCCCAGAATCATATCAGTTTTAAATACCCATTTAAGAATCAGCGTTTAGCGATTACAGATACAAAGTTTCTCTGTAAAAAGATCGATTTCTTTATAGGAGAGCGTATAAATTTCGATTATGGCTTCAAGAATATTTATTTTCTTTCCCGCAATTAAGTTAGCCGTGGAAGTTTAATAAAATTTATTTAACCAAATCTCAAAAAATTACTCCTAAAATGCTGTATTAGGATCCGTAATTGGTCCAGTGATTAGGTAATTATTTAATTAATTATTTGCAATCAAAATTACAAAAACTGTTTTCCTTATATCTCACAGCTAATTTTATCTATGTATTTTGATCAATCGATATGAATCCATTTGACTCAGTAATTACTTTTATTTATGCATAATTCATTTAAATTATTAAGATACAAGAATCTAAAATGTTTCGAGCTCCAAAAAAATAAAATGGCCTCATAATGCAAAAATTTGTATCACTAATCTTAAACTATGTCATGTCTATATTTTTAAATGAGTATTTATATAAATAATATGGCATACTTATCGGCACCAGGACTATATAGTACTACAGTTGTAGTATGTTCGAGTAATATTACAAATGCTGCTGTGTTTTCTGATAATGACAGGAAAGCTTGACTGTTGTAGTTTTCCTCAAACTACTCTATTTTATTAAATCAGATGTAAATATATTTATACACGGTTGGACACTAATTAAAATTAATTTATTATTTGTGTAAAAAACTCATTTTTATACCCTGACATATATATTATGTCAGAGTATATTAATTGTAGTCTAAAGTTTGTAACGCTATATAGTCTTAATTTTGGTAAAGGTGTTCATAGAAACACCTAATTAGTCCATTTACGTTTGTCCGTCCGCCCGTCACTAAAATAACTCTGAAATTTTGTTGGTTTATTTACGACCTAAAAAGTAAATTCAAGTTTGTAAAAAACCCAACTTTTTTTTACCATAAGAGATTGAAACACGTAAAATAAATAAATTAAATCAAATAACCTTTGTTTGTAAACATTGTTTCATAAAATGTTTGCATTCGCCACAATTTTAGCTCAAATTTAGCTAATAAACACATATTGGTAATTACAATTATATTCATTTATAACTGTATAGATTCGATATTTATAGTATTTTATAAAAGCTAATTAAAAATAATCCAAACAATAAAATTGAATGATATGCCGAGTATCTAAACAATTAACTCTACTAGTAGTTATCTTCATTCAAAATAAGTATTTTTTGTTTTTGTTATTACATGTGTTTTGTATTACCATTTTCGCGAAAAATTAACTCAAAAAATACTTGAAATGAGACTTTGTTTTTGAACAGGAAATTTTCTCATAAATTTAAAAATAAAATTTTTTTTCTTAAAATCTAAATGTAGTTCTGGATTTGCCCGCATTTGTTACAAACCATTTCTTATAATAAAATTTCCACTATTGTATCATTTCTAATGAATTATTATAATAATTTGAATAATATTGAAGATTTAAACAATAAATTAATGTATTATTTAGTGGTTTACATTTTGACAATATTATCTGGCAATATTTCTGTGTGATATGTTTTGTAAAATATTCTGTTGTTCGTTCAATACTTCAAAGTTCAAAGCTGTCTGTTATACAACAAGTGATTTTGTATTTTAAGTTGTTGTTTAATTAAATTTTAAAATACTAATTTTAAACGTTTTTTAATTAAAATATTTTTTATCATTTTAGTCTAGGATATGGCGCGTTAAAAAATTCATGAACCTTAACTTTCCGTCGCGTGGAAAATAAGCTTCTGATAGCGTTGCAAATGACACAATCATTTCAAGTCGATTAATTCATGTTGGAATTGAATGTTTATTACCAGTCAATCATACACTGTTATGTAAGTCAGCAGGCTCCGACAGGATAAAAATTACTACTGAGTAGCCATACAATCTAAGACAATCAAATGTCATATTCAGTTGACAATTATTCCACCCGTAAATATTCTGCTGACTATTTTTTATTATTTACTACATTATTGAAAGTATCTCTATTATTAATTTGAAGCGACTTAAAATATATTTGATTAATCCTGCACCTTGGGTGCGCCTGCTGAACCGCCATTCGATTATCATCTCCATAAAAACTTTCAATAAAATCGAAAATTAATCGTGCTGACATTACCATGAAAAATGCAACGCTACCTCCTAGACCATTAGTACAATATTATGGCAAACTAATTCTGTGTTTTTTTTTTTTTAATTTTTTAGAACAGTGCTACTACAGTGTCCTAAATATGAAAGACGGTAGCTATTATTATGTTTTCTAAATGTACAAAAACAAACAAAAATTATCTATATTTATCGATATCCTCTTATTGGGATTTGTAAAACAGAAAATGGTTTATAGAATTTCCTTAGTGTCAATGAAACATTGAAATTCCATTAATATTTTTTCTAAAAAGCTGTTTTATTTGTTTTTTTTTTTTAATTTTTGTTTCTCACCCAACTCCAGATATAAATAAAGCTTTTCTGCTTCAATCGTTTCATATGAAAACCATTAAATTCATTATCCTTAAAGTATATTATTATGTAATGAAAAACACAGTGTGAAAAAATTATTTAATTTAAAAAAAATAAATTAGAATTAAATTATTTTTTTAGCAATCCGTAACAAAATATTGATATTTAATAACTTCATTCGATTATTCTGCAATCCTTGGGTTAATGACGACTTTATGATCATGGTCGTGAATGAGCAAAATCAGTGCTTACGGTTAAATGGATCCACAATCCAACTTTTCAACTATAAAAGATAGAAGAAAAATTCATGAACTAAAAATGTTTGATTTTTTAAACTACTTTTGTATGAAACAGTTCATCGTCAAATGTTTTGATTCGTCACAATTTTACCTCAAATTTAGCTAATTAACACCGACAATACATTTCAGTATTAAATATGTATTTATAACTGTATGGGCTGAATATTTTATCAATACAAATGATTTAAACATATATATTGAATCATATTTCTAGTATATAACCAATTAACTCTGTTAATCTTTATTTGATTTTTACTAAAATTGGTTTTTACTATTAGATAATATACATTTCAATCTGGTTTCAGCTACATGCTCAATAATTTGGATAAACTATCTCCACATTTGCACTCATTGAATTTATCAATATTTCAATAATATTTAGGATATTTACCAGTAAATCCAAAACCTTTTACTATTAACGGATAACGAATACTTTTAGAATAACATAGATGTTAATATCGAAACTAAATTACTGAAATTATTAAAATAACTTAATCTTTTTACAATATCGACTAATGAAATTTCGTCCATTTTTCCAATTAACTAAAAAAGATAACGATTAACACAGTATTTGAATTTTGAGAAATGATAAGTATTTTACGATTGAATGGCTAGTTTCCGAGATCCTTCTAACAATCTATCTGAAGTATTTTATGAACCTCTAGATAGACTTTGAGGCGGTATCTAAAAAATTACAGGTTCTATTTTTGAATAGATGTCTCTATTAAAATTTGTTGATCAAAATTACCTTAGTAACGAAGTTTTATTGAATTTGGAAATGCAATTTTTTCTCGAATGTTTTCAAGCTGAACGTCAATGTGCCCTTTAAGATACAATGAACGCGATATATATCATAATGTAAACTTTTGCTCGCTCAATTGAGTCATCGAAATAGGGGAGGAGTGCAAAAACAATTCACATGACCGCTGAAACCCTAAAAACTCCACGGACAATGACGACCTCGCGCTATAACCGAGCACCTTCCGAGGCTTTTCAATTTTTAATGAACAAAAAAACATTAATATTCATTTCTTTTTAATAGTACACAAACCAACGAAGCTATCTAGTTAACGTAAAAAACATTAATGGCTGCTACACATGCAGTATTAAACCAAACATATATAAAGTTGTAGTAATATCCAATATTAACCACTTATCATCAATACAACAAGTTTATGTTGCTAAACTTCACACTAATAGATTTATATATATGAACGTATGTACCTATATAGTACTTTATTAAGTCTGTGAATTGTAGACCTCACCCAGAAGTATAAACAAAAAGTATATAAATAATTTGAACTCAAAATTTATAAGTTATCTGACGACACAATCCAAAACATGATCTTAGACAAATTAATTATTAAATACGTAAAAAATAAAATTGTATGTAGCTTAATGGTGAGAGAACCCGCATTCGAATCATATGACCCCGTGTTCAAAACCGGTCACTAACATTATTTTAGAGTTGATATTTTAAAATTTTTTACTAAAATTGCTTACCAGGTTTAAATAATTATTTTAAAATATTGATTTCTTAATAAAAAATCACCAAAAACAAATTCTTTTGCAAAATTAACACGATTTCTTGCCAAAAATTACATTAAAATTTAAACATTTTTAATTCGTGTAAAACCGTTCTCTGTCATTTTGGTAACGTAATATCGGTATATAATATTGAGAATATTGTTAGAAACAGACAAACGAAATACGAAATCGTCTAGTTATAGCATAGACCTCACTTCGTTCGGTCGATTTTGTTCGATATAGAATGTTCGATATAGATTCTAGCAGAGTGTTGGACGTATGTAGAGCGTTAATATTGCTGCCTATTTGATTTTCTCTTCCCTTCAAATACAAATCTAATAATTATTGTTTGAGTGGTTTTCCTAGTAGCTATAACGTTCATAATAAGTGTTTATTATGTTTAAATACAAGGTGAAGTTTCTGATTATAGAAAGTTCGATAACTCTGCTATGCTATGATTAAAGGAATTTACTGATTTTATTCTCGACAAGAGAAACCCGTTTTGTAACGAAATATTTGGTTACTGTTCTCATCAGACCAAAAAATTTATCTTTATAGCATGCGAATTTCTTTGACTTCATATTTATCGATTTCTGAATGTCCTGAAAGACTAATCCATCTTTGGTTCCATCGTTGTATTCTTAACCATCAGTGGTGCCATCCTGTAAGTGTATTTATATTATTTGGTCAAATGAATTTTATACATTTCAAGTAATATTTATATAAGAAATATTATATTGACTTGTAAACGAATCAAATACTAAAATACAATATAGATAATTACTTTGTCGAAATATAACTTTTATTTTTATCCTTTTAATAAATTTAAGAGTTAACCATTTTCTCATAAATTAATTGGAAAATAAAAATAAACTGTACAAATTGTATATAAAAAAAGAAAATTAATTTAAGAAATATATTTGATAAAATTGAAAATAATTATATGTAAATAATTTATTCAATTAACACAGTACAGTGTTGATTATACAAAAAAAATAATAGAAAAATGAAACTAGATTTTCATATTTAAAAAAAATTATTTTTTAATTAGAAATATTTTTTATATTTTTAAACTAACAATTTCACCTGAAAAGAAACTTTACAAAAATGAAAACTTTGAAATTTTCCTTGTTTTAGCTAATTTGATAACTTAACAAAAACATCGCTAGGAGCAGCGTTACCTGAGCGAACTCCTACTTTATTATTGACAAACCTGTTGGAAATTTGTATTTAGCTTGATAAGGCATACATGTTTGGAAAAATAACTAATTAATTTCGATGTTTTATTTTATAAACTTTTAAATGTATATAATTTTATAATTATCGATACAACATCTTTCCTCTGAAGCATATTTTCTCTTAACAAAAATCTATATTTTCCAAAAATATTTATGGAAAATTTTCCAAGTCTGCCCAACTGTTCTATCCAAGCAATTTGCATAACCTTTTTTGAAGCATCAAGTTTTGGAATTTATGATTCTTTTGCTTTTCTCTAGTTCGTATTAGCCGTTTCTTTCTCCAAGTATTGTGATAGTTTTGTATCTCAATATTTTATTTTCGTTTAAGGACACTCAGTGACTAGAGACCATTCATTTGAGCTATTAAACCCTCAGTTTGGATGAGATGGAGGAGAGCAAGGACATCCAACTCTTTATAAGATTTTCTTAGACTCAACAAAGAACATAGAAAGATTGTTTTGCTCTAAGAATTTAGTGCCTCAAGACCTATAATTTGAACTATTAAACACCCAAATTGAAGTTGGAGATTATTGAGAGCACAACCACACACTCATCACCTTTTTTTTTGGGTGATTAGAATGATTAATAGTATCAGGTATGTTTGAAAAATTCCACAGTTGTTTAGAATTAAAGTTTCAAATTTCAACTATTAAATTATTATCAACAATCAAAGGCTCACTAGTCGTTTTTAAAACACAACTTAATAGAAGCGAGTATTCCAGAAACTATTTTCCCTGCATTTTTCAAATGAATCTAAAATCAATACTTCACATTTCCTTTAGAAAGAAAATTCGTTGAAATTAATATTTTTAGAAAAATAAAAAACAACTTGTGATAAAAGCTGCACACAATTAAAAGTTTTTAATTATGTAAAAGTTAAAAAAAAAAAAATTAAATATATTTAAATTAAATAGAAATGAAGTGTTTCTCTAGTTTATTATTATTATTATTATTATTATTATTATTATTATTATTTTATAAAAAACAATACTCTGGATACAACAACAAAAACAGATTTTGTTTATAATTGTAAGTTTTTTTATTTATTTATTTATAAACATTTTTTAGTTTTCTCAAAGTTTTAATAAGGATAGGTTGAATATTGTATTACAAAATAATATATGTAACGTTGTAGTCTAAGATCCTGTTGCAGGATGAGTGTTTATAATTTGGTGTATATAAATTAACAAGGTTGCCTATCAAAATTTGGCCACCAGTATTTTTAATAAGGATTACTGGCTGTTAAAAATAATAAATATTTAAGGTACAGTGAAAGAGAGTTAGCGTGTAACATCATTTGTCAAACGATGA
>CM035594.1:71326834-71342297 GCA_020423425.1 Chrysopa pallens | reverse complement strand
GATGCTGAGCCACAGCCTGGTCCATCGAAACGACTGAGGACGGAGTAGTTCTAATTTAGAAAATCACCGTGGATTATGCCTATTGGGGATACCACGTAAAAAAAAATGCGCCTCTAGAATCTACCTCGTGGGTGGTGGGGAAAAGAGTCAATAATTAATTATTAATAATATTGCAAAATTTGTAATTAAAAAAGTTATAATAATAAAGTAAAAAAAAAGAAAAAAAAAAAACAATAACTGATGACATGTTATAGGTACACACGTATAATATAGGTATAGTTAAGAGTACTGAAAAATAGTACTCACTTCGGAGCGCTGTAAAACCTTAGCTATTGACTTAATGAAAAAATGATGCGAATAAAAGTTGTTCCTCAAAAAACGATGTACAAAAATGGTCAGACATCATTTTTTCGTAAAATGATAAAAAAAAAAGTTACATCGAAAAATATAAATTTTTTTCTCAAATTTCCGAAGATTTTCGCTTATAACTTTTTTATTTATAGTTCTACGACAAAAAGTTACTCGAGCAAAGTTGTAGAGAATTTAATTTGCAACAAAAAATGTTAACAAATTTTTTTTTATAAAATAAATAGTTTAAGAGATATATCGTAAATACCATTTCAACCCCTATTTTCAAGATGGCGGCCATGGGACAAGGGTGGCGACCCCACAAACTTGGTTTTAGCTTTACACTGACCCCCCCTACACATCAAAAAAATAAAATTGCGTCCTCTAAAAAACGCAACCCAAAATGTAACTTTTCAATGGACTAATTGTCATAAAACTGTAAAATGATATTTATTTATACAAAGTATGTCAGTATTTATTATACAACAAGCAATAGAAATCGAAATTCATTAATTATTTGAGATAATAGTTTACTTATTCTCTCCATTATCTGACAAATCTTGCTTTTCTTTCCCGTGTTTGTGTTTGCTATCTATTCAAACAATGAATACAAGTCAAGCTAGTATTCAAAATTGAATTAAAATCAAAAATAAGTGCTTTTTAGGCGCTGCAAAAATTAAATGAAGCGCTCAAATTTTTAATTAAGAAAATTGAGTCATTATGATGTAGTAAATGTTCATTAGACAGCCAATATTACATCAATTAGTTATCAGTATCCATTAGCTAATTATACCAAATATTTAATCAATAAAATAAATATATATTGACTTTTATTTTGATTGTAATGTGTAGTCATGACGAATGTAAATTATATAGTTAATCGTAATTATTCACTAGCATTAGAGGGGTTATTATAATCTACACAAACTCATGATACTTTGATTATATTTTAAATCCTAATTAAACCATATATACTAAAGTTTTTTGAATACCTAGAATTAAACTAATAAGCCTCTATGAGTGTTTGTATTCCTTGATTTGTCTCACAATTTATGAATTACAGTTTCAATTAGTACCGTCAACAGATTATTTATATTAAAAATCTTGTAATATTAATATTAAATCAACTCTACTGTAGATGATAATATTCGACATTTTCTCTTAAAGACTAAAATCATTTCTTTTTATAAACCCCTTATCTGTAAAGTTATTGAACACATGTTTTCATAACATTCTGTATAATATATGTAGAGTATGCACGTACCAAAGACATAAACAAAGAGTTATGTATTATGTTTATCATTGATAACAGCAGTTATATAGAATATGTACAAGCTATTAAAACTAAATATTATCTATATACTTATAAAATTCTTGTGTCACAATGTTTGTAACCAAACGGATCCTCCGAAACGGCCAGTCCGATTTTTAAGAAATTTTTTCATTTTTAGTGTATATTCGGTAGGTCTGAGAATAGATGGTAAATTATTTTTTTTTTATCCCTAAGTGATTGCCAACCATGCCCACAATTTTTTTTTAATTTGAGCCTGATGCATTTTGCAACGTGTGAGACGCGACAAACGTGTGATTGACAACTGATAAATTATCAATTGATCATTTATTACCACCACAGGTCTACCGTCATGTATTTAGTAATAGCAACATTTTTAATGTATATATAACTTTTAGGAGATATAATATATTAGTTAAGTTAATAAGATACAATGAATTAAAAAATGAATGGTTGATGTTTTATTATGTTTGTAGAAGACAGTTATTGTCCACAGCGTTCCATTCCTCTTTCAGTCATGGACCACATTCCCGCACATTTACAATAAGTTTTATCAAAATATTCACTAGAAATAATTAATATGGCAAAACAATGTTTGCCGGGTCAGCTAGTATGTGTATAATATGTATTTAAGTAATAAAGATATGTTTAAGTAATTTGATACGCCAAGCGAAGCATAATTGTAATTATTACAAATTAATTAAAATTATATACATATTACAATTTTATATTATTATTATTATCACTATTAAAAAACATTAATTACATGTTAAAAATTATTTGTAATATAATATTCATATCATATAAGTAAGTATAAGAAAATTCGTGTTCAGTGAAATTATTCGGAAATATATTTATATTACCTACATTTAAATTTTATGAAAATTCAGAAAACTTTTTGAAATATATAATAAGAATTGCAATCATTATCCATCTTATTTGAACAAATAAGAAAAACGTGTTCATGATATCGTCTTACATGTGAAGTATTCCATAGAAATGGTGTCTTTATAGAGGGGCCTGGCAATAAAAAATGGATAATTCTCAAAATCTCATCATAAAGTAGAAACAACTTAATGTTTTTGTTCGAAACTTGATAGTAAGCAGTGTTCTCTTTTTTCTAATAAATACTATAATACATTACAATATAACTTCAGATTCAAACCGTTGTAAAATTTAAAAAAAAAATTACAAAGAATAAAATTATATTTTTCATAAAAAAAAAAAAAGAAAATTCATAAAGAAAAATTAACATAACAGAAAAAATTTCATAATAATAAAAAAAATACATATATAAGAAAAACCAATTTTTTTTTTGTATAATTCAATAGGATTACTACTAATAAGAATAATGGAAAAACAAAGAATAGAAAAGCAGTAAAATTTAAAAAGATATGTTCATCTCTATTAGATAAAACTTTTTACCTCCGTGTAATAAACCATAATCTATTCAAATGTATTACAAGGAGACGTCCACAGCGGCAATAGTTGAATAGGCAATCCTCCCCGGGCGAAGTAATGCCTGACGGCGGTTTCGTCATATAGTATCATCAAGAGTTTAGGGATTTAGCGGGTATGTTCGAAACATCTTCCGGTCTGAGCCCCGCACCATGCCGAAAGTCCCCTGGAAAGGAGACTTCCCGGCCAGTGCAGTATTACAAATTGTTGATATTTATAAAATTCAAAAGCTACACAAAATATGAACTTTTATATTCGACATTTAAAGAATATGTTATGTTAAATAATAATAATGTCAAGTTTCTCAATTAAGAGTTTTTGACAGGAAGCTTTTTTCGAAATTGTCCGAAAATAACTCATTAAAAACAAGATATATATAAATAGTTTTAAAAATTTTGGTAAACTGTATCGTTTTAATCTTCAGTTGCCGTTTAGCTCAGCACATAGAGGACAATATATATAAAAATTTATTGTTAGATTTAAAACATAAGTAATCTTTATTATACAAAAGGAATCCAATATTATATGCTATTATTCATCTTCATATTCATAATAATAATAATAATAATAATAATATGACTGTTATTATATTACATACACGTAATCTTTTAGACTTATTTACAGTCGACATGTTTAGACTATGTTGGAGCATATTATATCTTTAGTCTAATGTTTGTAACGCTAGCATCATATATTGACCGAACAAACAAAATTATGGTATACAAATAATTTTATATATATTTGGATCAATTTTTGCCAAAAACTATACGGTAAATTTACTGAATGAGAAAAGCGCATTTATTAAATTTCATCAAAATCGAACAACGTGTTCGTTCAAATTTAAAAAACTGGCGAAAAGTTCAAAATTTTTTGTTCTCTGTTTATGGAGTTTCTTGTATAATTGATGTCTAAAAAATTCAAAAATAATATTTATTTTACGATCGGTCGACTAATTTTTTAGATATTACATGAAATACAACCGATAAATCGGCCTTTAGATCGAATTTTTAGCAATATCTCAAAAACTACTAGTCCAATCGTTAAATAAAAGTTACCCTAGAATATGAATTTCATCCCAATCGGCGACAAAAAATTTTTCCCAATTTTTTCGATTTTTTCAAAGGGTACCCCTTGTACCCCTTAAAAAATTGCGAAAATTTGAAAAAAAAATTTTTAATCCATAACTAGAAAAACCATGTTTATAAGTATATTTTGACCCGTAGATTTCAAAAATAACATTTATTTAACGATCGGATGCTTAGTTTTTGAGATATCTGCATAAATCCGATATAAAGGTCGATTTAGCGGATGTATTTAATATAATATCTCAAAAACTAGTCGACCGATTATAAAATAAATGCTATTTTTGAATTTTGCAGATCGTAATTATCCTAGAAAATCCATAAATAGCAAAAAAAAAATTTTGAACTTATCGACGCTTTTTGAGGTTTCTTTTACAATCACCAAAAACAAAAACCCAATACTAAAACAATCATGAAAAAAAAATTATGACAAAAGTCACCATTCTAGGTCTAATTAAGATTAGATATACTCTTGTTTTATCAAAAAACATCAAAACTATTGCGAAGTAAGGTTTCGAAACCATTGATATTGAACGTGTAAACCGTCACCAAATAAGCAACGAGTAACTTCTCCTCAGAGAGTCATTACAAATAGCTAATTTACACTGATGATAGCTACTTTGCAGTCGATATACGTATTATATAAAAAATGTAGGAAATTTTGCCTTCTTGAATTTAGTATGGGTTTGTTCTAACATAGAGTAGTATATCTAGCCAATAAAATATTTAATAGACAAAAAATTATTGTTTTTTAAAAACAAGCAACTTTTGTTTGAAACATTTTTTTCGTAAACTGTTACAATTTGAGTTGAAATTTAGCTAATATATTTATATAAATTATATATATTTATAAATGTATTGATTGCATATATAGAGTATTTTATAAAAATAGTTGAATTATTGCATCAATATCAATATATGTCGAGTATCTAAATATTTAACATGGTTAGATATTATTTCCACTTGTTTGTGTTAATTCCTCATAATTGAATTTTCCTGTATATATATTTATCTCTGTTATATATTTATAAAAACACACATTAATATAATACATAGAAAATGGAAAAGAAAATCAATGAAAAAAGGATAATTGTAGAAAGTGAAAACTAAGAAAATCAATGAAAAAGAAAAATAATTCCAGAAAATCATTTATAACAATAATTTGACATTAAAATTTTATTAACAAAGACAAATAACAATTTTCATACAATATAAAATAAATAATATTTTAACATACATATATAATTAATCAAAATTAATTAGTTGCAACTTAATTATATTATAAATGTCAAATTTAAATACGCATTCAGAAAAAATAGTTAAAATATTTAAAAAAAAAAGAACGTTTTTTATTTTTTAACAAATAATATAAAATTCTACAAATAATAATTAAATTCTATTCAAACGTCTATGTACAATTCAAATGTACTCCTTTTCCAATTTATTTTCCTAATACTAAAAATATTAATACCATGTCTTTATTAAATCGTTTTGTGTGCCCGTTCGGCTAGAATTTGTAACTGATTTGAAACTAGAATAGATTTCGATCAAATTTTATCACTCTTATTTCTTTAACACCTGGTCAAAAAATTTTCATAATATTTTCATTTAATATAAAATTTCTAATTTTTATAATCTATGTATAAAATCGAAGTATCTGAATCGGCTAAACCGAATACCTTTGCGGACTTAAATGGAACGTCACCGCGAGTAACGTAGGGTATATTTAGTTGCCTCCTGCCACATATAAAAGGGGTGCAAGGGTTGAAGCTATAATGTACAAAATATTTTACATTCGTCTCATAGAGATTTAAGATTTTTACGAAGTTGTTTTACGCAGAAAGGAGAAAATAGGCGTTTATTGTTATTGAATGGTGTTCGTAATACAATTACAAACAACGGTCAATATGAAGATTGTGAGGCGAATCGAAAATTTTATGGGCTTCGGAATAGATAACTACCCACATTTCAAAAATTTTTCTTCGAGTAATCTAAGTAACTAAGCCATACATGAATTTCTAGCCATACACGAAGTCTACATCCTTCCTTCTTTTTTGAAGTATAGTTATGCTTTATACTACTTACCGGCATTCAACCCATGCTTTACATTTTTTTGAACTTTTCGTCGGTTTTTTAAATTTGAATCGAACACGTTGTTCGATTTTGATGAAATTTAATAAATGCGCTTTTCTCATTCAGTAAATTTACCGTATAATATATATAAAATTATTTTTATACTTTCAATTTTTCTGTTTGACTCTTATTGTAGTTTTAAAGGCTTGATGGATTTTGATAAATAAATTAACATTTAATTCAACATTAATCGTAAGAATCAGAATAAAAAAATGCATATAAACATATAGAGGTTTTGTTGACAGCTCTTTTTATTCAAATAATATAAAATTCTGAAAATAATTAATTCTACTTTTTTTTCACGTTCAACTTAAGCTTCATAATAATATCGAACAACATAAAAATGTGTTTGTTTGATTAATTAACATCATTTGCATATTTAAAATACCATAAGAGTGTAATAAAACAAAACAAAAAAAATTTGATGACGTATGCAGCAGCAGCACTCGAACTGTGTGGTACAAACCATTCTATAATCGACTGACTTTTCCATATATATACGAATAATAATCATTAATCAAATACCATATCTCTACAACAAGTGAATTTCCACTTAAAGGAAAAACTAACTATTGATGTTGTTGTACTAAACATTATAGTTTTTTCCAATAATCTCCACCAATCTAAAGTTTTTTACCAACTTGACACTTGCTTAACATATTGCCTTTCGATGGAAATGAAGACACGTTGTAATCGAATTTTAACTTTAAAACAGTTGCTACTGATTGTCTTCTCAATCTAATTTTTGTAATCCGGCACAATAAAAATTTTTATAATCCTAATATACTTCATTTTTATGGTGTGTTAACATGTTTGTCAGATTTAATTTGATTTATACAAGTATTCTAGGTGCGACACGCTGGTTCCACACGATGAACTTCTCAATGAGTACGTATTTCGACTATAAAGTAGTCATCATCAGTATGAATTAGCTAGTTGTGATGATTCTCTGACGAGATGTTACTCGTTGCTAATTTGGTGACGGTTTGCAGGTTCAATATCAATGGACACCGTGCAAACCGTCACCAAATTAGCAATTATTGTAATACACAATGAATTTAAGAATTTTCAGACAGTTTCATTTTTAATTATATTTAAAGGACAATTTGTTTATTTTACGCAGCTCCCTAAGTGATAAATTTTCTATAATATATCGTATACCGACCACACTGTAAATACTATCGTATTATATATAATTTTACTTGTCCGTTTGTAACCTACCCCCCCTCCCCCACATTCAATACAAACGTACAGAGAACATTTGATAAAAATCTATAGTTGCAAGAGATAACAAATAAAACAACGATTATTTCTATACCTACTTTATCGACTCAATAATATTTTCGTGACCGTTTTTTTAAGGCTGTGAAATTATCAAGTAATAAAAAATTATGATAAAAGTTTTCAGTTGATTTCAATTCTTTGATAAGTCTTAAGTTTCTAACGCTAGATAATATATTGATGCCACACACCATAATTTTAGTATAGATTTTCATACAATCACTTAATTAGTCCATCAATCCGTCTGTCCGTCCGTCCGGGTGTCCGGTATCAAGATAATTCAAAAACGAAAAGACATAGCGAGTTGATATTTTGGTGACGTATTCTAGACATAAAAAGTGAGCTTAGGTTCGTGAATGAGCAAAATCGGAGCATTGGAGCCAATGCATTCATAATTCAATTTTTAAAGCATATAAGACATATTTAGTTAATGTAATATTTATATTAATAACAATTTCAGCTCAAAATTATCTATTCAAAGCTTAATTCCACCAATAATATGTCGAGTGTCAGCTATTTTTATAATCAGACAATTCATCTTGCAATAAACTATATTCAATTTGCAATAAAATTATTTAATTATACTACTGATATACATAAATATATATATTATGTATAAAAGTAATATTATGTATAAAATTATGTATATTATGTATAATATTATGTACGTATAATATTATGTATATTATGTATAAAAATTTTATATTATGTATAAAAGTTAACATTATCTGACATGTTAACATGTTTCTGAAAAATAAACAAATATGTTGTTAGTATAAGGTATTTAAATAAGAATGATTCAGAAACTCGGACGTGTGACACCCGATATTCATTTTTCTACACCAATATACGCACATAAACATACAGATAAATTTTCCAGAACCAATGCCAGTATTGTACATACACATATATATATATATATATAATTATATATATATATATATATATATATAATTATATATATTTATAAAAAATAAGTCCTTGTCACGATGTTTGTTCACGCTAATCTCCGAAACCTCTCTCAGATTTCAATAGAGTTGATGTATCCGTTTTAGAGGTCGTTTTAGAAATCATCAATTATTTTATTATTATAAAATTTACCCCATTAGGAGGAGCTGTTATATAATAGAAGCCAAATTTTTCATTTTTCAAAAAAGACAATTATTTTTACTTCCAATATGGAAAGACTAAGATTCACAAACGAACCAAATTCCCATTCCTTGTTTATCGAACTGGCAAAAAACTAGTAGCTTCCTTGTTTAGTATTTTTGTAAACTTACCATATAAGGTGCGAATAAGATTAATATAAGAATCAATTTCCCATTTTATCAAACCGTTTATTATCGAACGCAAAACATTTAAATTTTAAAAAAAATCTTACATTTTTTCACTTTATCCTACAGAGGTGGAGGTAACTTTATTTAAAAGCAAATGTCCCTCTTAATCGAACTTCTACCTTACACAAGAAATTTGGTGTTTTTTCCACTTTTCCATATAAGAAAAACGAATAAGGAATTACATATAAATATCTCATTCCTTTAATCATGTCACATCTAATACAAAAGATTGAATGTCTCTATCATGCGTAGAACGCTTAATGATTAGTTTTAGGTTTGAAGGACCCAGACTACGTATAGAAAATTTATTGTGTAAAATAATAGTATACACCCTACTGCTCAGAAAAGTGAAAAATTGAAAAATTAAGGAACCATCAAATTTTAAGAAGATTAGAAGTTTTAAATTTGAAGGTCCCAAACTATGTGGTCTTGTGATTCTGGTGAATAGTCTAATATTTAGTTAAAAAGATTATCCCTTCCCGTACTACACAAGAAAGTGGATAATCAAATACTTTAAACTTAATTTTTTTGAGGGTTGTAAGTTTATAACTTTACGTACTAAGTTATGTAGATGCTAAAATATTGATGAAAAATATGATATTGTGTGAAAAACGTTCACACCTCAGAGTTATAGAGAGTTTTTAATGGCTAGATCCCTGACACCGTAAGGTGCGATATGGAACTTCGTACTTACCAGACTTAGTATAGCTTATTTTATATTTCAAATATGCATACTTTTTACCTGGATGGTAGTGGGTGCACTACCTTAATTTAATTGCGTAGAATAGTTTACTATACGTATTATAACTGAGCAACAGCAACGCGTGGCCGGGCTAGCTACTATATTATATATATAGTTGTATTCAACAAGATTTTCAACGGTATTATTACATAGATATATACTTGTAAAGGAAAAGGAAGGAAATTGCCCATAAAAAGCTTTTCTAAAGTTATTTATAATTTTCATTTTACTATTTTCTTTACTTTCTATATCATACACTTTTCTATATTTATATGAAAAATATTCTCTTATTTGCCGCATTCTGTATAAACAGAGATGTATTTAGAGAAAAACTTTTTTTTATTCACTAAAATATGTGGTTAAAAAATTAAAAAAATACTCCTCCATTCATTGAAAACTCTTTATAAAAAACTTATTTTTGGGAATTTCTTAAATATCCTCAATCCCCATGTCTCTCCAGCAACACATATCAAATATTGTATATTTTTCAGTATATCCAATACGTTGGAAATTGAAATATTATAAATGTAGCCCAAACTATGTAAGGTCCAGTTTGGATAAAAAAGTGATTCGTTTAATCCATATTTTGTTACCTGTATAAATTTTTTTACTAGGATTGTTTCCAGCCTATAATAATACCTATATTTAAGCCCAATTATCTTAGTTAAACACATTGGCATAGATGGCCCAGATGATTAAAGTGCACATTACCGTAGTCAGGTTACTCCCTAAATATCAACCATCAATCATTGAAAAATTTAAATAGTTGTTTATGAGCTGATGTAAGACAGGCGTATCTCTAATGACTTACGCATGAAGAAGAGAACATTCTCAAAATAAGTGAAAAATTAATAATTGGTGACTACTTATTCAAGGCGCTCACGCCTCTAAGAAAGTGTTGGCACTAAAAAACCAACTAATTTAACCTAACCTAAATATTGGAACATTGTAAATAACTGTCATGCCCAAATGATTTCTAATTTTCGTGTGATTCCAACTATTAGATTTCAAGTTAGTGTGTGGAATCAATAAAAACTGTTAAATAAATGAATTACATTTTGGATGGCTTAGATAAATAATATTGTTCCTGTAATTTTTCAACGGTTTTTCTATTGATATATAAATAATAATAATCATGAAATCCGCATTAAAACATTTGTACTTTTATAGAAAACTTTTTTTTAAATATGTGCTTTTAAACTTCTGCATTTACTTTTTCAAACAAATTTATTTTAAAACCATCTATTTTAATTTGTCTTTTATTATTAAATAAGAATTTTTATTTGAAATAAATTTGTTTTTATCGTTTTTTAATTCTGTATATTTTATTCATAAATAACACTTATTAAATACTGCATTGTATTTTATCGATGTGAGTACGTCGTATATTTGCGTGTATAATGGAGGCCATTTCGTGAACAGGAACTTATGCACTAATGCCATCTGTTTGTATAAAAGTGAACGGAAAGTATGAGATCAGGTATATCGAAAATGGGCTTTCTACTATTCTCCTGGTTTTTTATTTGTTTTATTGGATGTAATTAATCGAAGCAAAAATTTACATCCAGGACATCTTCATCAAATAACTCAAAATATTTGCTACTTTATTTTTTTTTTTGCTTGTATCTACTAAACACACTCCGTATAGGCTAAATTTGAGTGTAACCCAGGTTTTTATTTTATCTAATAATGAGTTAAGTACTCAAATAATTTTTCTTATCAAAATTCTCGTATAATTAAAAATAATAAAGAACGATAAAACAAAAGAAGAATAAGCAAAACATTTTATTTTTGGGTGGGTGTCTTATAAATTGTTTACATTATTTAAGTTAGATGAAGAAAATAAGTTGCAAATTGTGACACATTATGTAACAAAATTATACGAGAGAATGTATAGAATTAACAAAAATTAGCGTAGCATAGTTTTCTCTTGTATTAAGAGGGTACTAAAGTGCTCATGGTTTCTTTTCTGACATAAAATTTATTATATAAATAAAAATGCGTACAATTTTCATGTATACGCATCAGTATTGTACAGAGAGTTTATGAAATATTTAATTTAATTTTAATTCACATATTAATTTTCAGTCGAGGGATGTATGTGATATTTCATTGGGATCTTATTCCAGTATTTTCCTCAACACGACGTGGCGGAATGATGGTCAGAACTGATTTTTTTAAAATTTAATATACCTTTTTAAAATACCAAAGTAATTAAAAAGTTGCCAAAAATTATATATTATGTATATAAATTTTCACTTTATCGGCATTTTCCCTTAAGTGATTGTCATAATCCCGTTCTCCCCTATTAATCAGGTACAAAACGCCTTAATAAATAACCAATAACAGAGTATAGATTTAAGCAACTTTATTCCAAACAGAAGAACAGTCGCAATAACTTTGCTTTTTAAAAGTATATAACAAAAATTGTATTGAAATCATGTTTCGAAATGTTTAGATACTAATTATACATAAATTGTTATAGATATTCATGAATTTTACCAATAAGTGAATTTTTTTGATATAATTGAAGAAGATGTAAAAGGTAGTGTTTATGAGGGTCGTAATTTGTGTGTTTGCCGACCTACACAAATCACAAGTTGGACTTTTCAAATAAAATAATTAATTTCAATGTGTTATATTTCAATTTGAAGTTCATTCAATCTAAAAAACAACATCATATATATTTTGTTATCATAATACGCTTACAGATAGTTTTAAAAAATGCTTAAACGCCACTTCAAAATAATCTAAATTCCACTGTTTTGTAAATCCACTGTATTTATGGTTATATACGGATTGGTGGTACTTGTGAAAAGAAATGAATAAGCATATTTTTCATGTGTAAAAAATTTCTCGTATCGATTGACTCTCAATTACCAATCGATTCCACATTTTATTATAACTTTTAAGGAGGTCTCAGTAGTACAATCTTATTTTTATATATAATATTCATTTTAATTGTACAGTTATGTTCATAACAAATATTTCCGTAGCAAAATGTATCGTCCTAAATATTTTCATTCCTGTTTAAAATTATATGATGCATGATTTTTAGTGTGTTTAATTGTTTACCAAATTTTTTATTTTTTACATTATTTTGAATCTAAATAAAGTACAGTGCACAATTAAAATCGTATATTTTATAATTTTAAATAGACATTTTGTGGAAACGGGTGCGTTTTAGCCACTTTCCCCCATTCCCAGTCTTTAAGTTAATCGCATTTTGCGGTTTTTTCTTAATAAAATACTCATTGGCCGATTACTGTAATAAAAAGTTGTGGACGTCTTAGTTCTTTATCAATAGCCTATTATTTTGGTATAAAAAAAATTTATATGAAAACCGAAGGCTTGTCAAAAAAGCCCTCCATTTGTATGTCAATATTGTGTATACCAAATTCCATAAAATTTGAAAAATTTAACGCGAAATAAAAAAAAATAATACATTAAGAAGTATGCTCATTTGTAATGCATAATATGAATATAAAATTGAAAAATAAACCATTGAATTTTATCGAAAAAATACTCCAAAGTATTATAGGATATTAAAATCCTACAAAAGTTGACACTTTTTCTTATAAACAGAAAAAATTCACTCAAAAAATATATAAACATGAATTTTACATTATATTTGTACATCAATTTTTATGGCATTTAAGAAAATGTAATAAGATAAAATCTAACTATGAGGATAATATATTGAATTTGCAACCATGTAATAATAATGCAATATAATATTTTATAGGCAACTGTTAATACATACTAGTATTCAAATCACCTATATGCATAAATTTATGATACTAATCCTATGTAATCATTCCATAGATTACATTAGCATACAGAAAACCATAAACAAGTTTGTTTCAAATATTAATATTTTAAAAAAATGGGTGCGTGTACTTATGTACAAAAGTTATACTTCTTTGGCATCATTAAAAAACAATTTTTAATTGCATGCAAATAATTAATTACAGTAAAATAATTAAAAGGACTGGAGAAGGATAATCAACACAGTCAATAAAGCTCAATTTAAATTTGATAAATGAAAATGTCAAGTTCTTCTATATAAAGACCGTGAACTGGCATGAATATCCTTTTTAGTGGATTTTATCGTTTATTGCATGAATATAGGAAGTTCCTAAACTTAACAGATCAGACTATTGGCTACGCACTCCCATGCATTTAGATATTATAAAAATATTTTTCTATATTAGTTGCTAAATCAACCATCATAAATCTATAATATATAGACTTTTGAATATAACATTTACTATAAATTTATTTATAACCATAACGTTGTAACGTTGAGCATCGCCATTTACTTTAGAACTTTAATATAACATTTTAACAACTCATACATACAACATAGCGTTCTTTACGTTATGTCAGTGATAAATAGTGTATTATTATAAAAATATTTATGTTCTTTTTCATATTTTTATAGCTAAATACTTATAACTGGACATTAAGCACAGATTTATTTATTTAGCTTTTTAGTTATATGTATACAGTAATATATATTTATAATATTATTTAATGGCTTTTTATTCATTCATACAATAAATTTAAAAGAGGTGTTCTGAATGGCGTCACTATTTTACAAATAATCTTAAAACCTTTATGCACGATGTAAAATTACTTGTTCACAATCTGATATTCAAATAATTTACGAGTTTCTATTATGAATGAACCGAAATTATTTAAAGATCCAAAACAAAATCACAAATAATATTTTTTATACACCATTCTAGATGAATCTTGGGGATGCCAGGACACCAGGACACCGCCAGAGGCCGGAAAAATTAGTTATATGATAGATGTCTAGTCATTTATAGACGGGATGCGCTGATCGCCATTATTGCTCCAAGGGACAGAGCCCCAGCCATAAAGAGTGTATTCTAGAAATTATATTATATTACACGTTAATAACATAAGACTGCACTAGCCAAAACTGACAATCTCATATCAAAATTGACGTAAATCGGTATATTTAATGGAAATAATGTCTTTGTTATGTGACGCAGAATTAAATTTAGGTCTAAGCAAACACAAAAAAAAAAACAAGATCACCTAAGGCTTTTGGTATTTTTTATAAAAATCTCTATAATAAACACCCTATTTTCTCGCATAAATAACTCATAAAAACTCCTCACATGAAAACGAAGGACTTTTCAAAGAATAAAAAAAAAATATTGCGCATACCACAGATTATAATACATAAGATAGATAAGTGACCCTCATAGTTAATTTAGTAGGAAAATAATTATTTTGTAATTGCAGTGTTTAATTTTAATCGTATTAACAAAAATATCTTTCCTAAATAGTAATAATACCAAATAATAGTACAATTTTTTTTACATTGCAATCAATTTAAATTATGTTTAACTTGTAATTATATTTTTAAAAATAAAAAATAAAACGCCATTTAATAAAATAAAAAATTCACAATCTAATCCCAACCAATAAATATATTTTGGACACAAACCTTTGTTTTAAAAAAAAAATCTATGGTAGAGGGCGAGTTGCCTATCTCTTTTTGGTTTATTATTTGTTATCTATGGTGCATACCCATAGATACCAGAAATATAGGTCAGTAGCATAGATATAAGAAATATGGATTAATAGTCATTGTTGTGTTTCCTATACTCGCAATTTATTATGCATATCATCTATGCTATCACAGAATACTATTTTTACCATTTTTACACCCATACTTAAGACTCAAACCTGATTACAAAATTTTTTTTACAATTATACATAGATGATATTGTTTTACAATACATATACAATT
>CM035594.1:71301734-71326734 GCA_020423425.1 Chrysopa pallens | reverse complement strand
TTTATCATATGGATAATTTGCTACTAAATCGCCACCATGTAAATTTGCTGATAGTACAAATGGTGTTTGTGCTAAATATCGTATTATGGCTTTGGTTTCAGGTTCAACCTATATGAAATTGTTAGATTTTATATTCGAGAGAGTATAAACTGCAGTATTTTTAAGAACAAGCAACCAAAAATATAAAAGGCATTTACACTTTTTTCTAATAAAAAAAAAAAAAAATTAAATCTTTAGCGAAAATTTTAATAGAAAATTCTATTTTTAAGTTTTTATTATGATAAAAAAATTTGTTATTCCTTACCCGTTCAATGAGGCGGTTAACGTATTCCAATATATCTTTTCGTAAAACAACAGAATGCTTCTCTTCATTGTAAAATACAATTTGATTCAAATCCGGGAAATTCCTATTCAAGTCTATTGAATGATTATTTGATCGACCAATTAAATAATCTTCACCTTCCTAAAAGATCAAAGAACGTTCAATTCTGAACTAATTATTCAGTACCTTTCATAAATATAAAAAGAACATAGAATCTATAGACCAACCCAAAAGAATAAACTTTGGCTATACAGGTCGTTCATGGAATTACTTTCCATACAGAAAACAATGTTAAAATAAATTTTACCGTATCAGTTGCTAATTGCCACCCATCTGGATTCATTGAAGGCATTATATGTATACGTGTGGCTCTAATTAATGCAACAATGTCTGGATTTCTTGCATTCCATTGTTCACATAAATAGTCAACTAATTTTAGCAACAATTCTCTACCAAGAACTTCATTACCGTGCATATTTCCCACATATTTAAATTCTGGTTTGACTGAAATATGTAATACAAAAATAATTAACCCCAAGTCATTATTAAAAATTTACACCACCTAAGCCATCTTCTTATAACACATTTTTAGAAGAACTGGAATTGGAATGCAAAATTCAAACCCGGCTATAGTATATTTTATTTCTCGAATTGTTCAATATTTTTATTATAAATTCTTTTTTTCCAGGCAGGACCTTTTATGGGTAGAATAAATCAAAAGCAAACTAGTTGAATTTTTTTCAAATACCTATTGTCAATTGAAATCTTTTTTCTTGGAATGTAAAATAATGCTTAACTTACGCAATTCATGATGGCCTGGTTTTACTGAGAATTCAATCGCGTACAACGGTACACCTTGTACTGATTTTTCACTCAGTATATAAACTCTCGTAATTTGAGGACATTTTGCATGCACATCCATTAACACTTGTACTAATTCCTCATTGTTGTGATGCTTAAATTCAAATGCTGAATTGACATTCAAATAAACAAGAAATGCAAAAAAAATTGGCAATGATGAAGACCAGTAAGTAGAAATAAAAACCATAATAAATTATAATCACACTAAAAACAATGAAAATAAATTAAAAATGACAGAATGGAATATAATTATTCCGTGTGATCTAGAAGCAACTTAGTCTCATATCATCGAAATTTGTTTGCTCCATCACGCAAATTTATTCCCATTTATTCAACCAATTATGGTATATCTTACTAAATTTGGATCACATTTCAATTTGTAAAGGAGTAAATGGAGCTTTAAAGTTTGATACAACAACGAAAAGTTTAAACCTCTGAATTAGAAATATGAACATTTTGCATAAGACATCCACTTCAAAATGGCTTTTTATTCTCAAGAATTCACATTTTTTTAGTGAATTTTTTTATAAACATTAAGTGTTAATTTAATAGAAAATTTTTTGATTTTTTCCTTTTAAGGAAGGGGCCTCAACAGTAATAGAAAAAAAATTAATTATTAGTTAATGATACGAATTTTTATTATGTTAACATACAAAAATTTGGATATCTTGCCGATCAATTAAGAGTAATTATTAATTGATACACTCCACATATACAATGATAATTGTTAACAATATAATTATAACAATGCACTTTCTTCAACAAAACTTAAAAATTTCGGTAAAATTTTGGATTTGTTCAACAATACTTCAACATCACCGTAAAATTTTCATAAAACTATAAATATTTATATTTTAATTATTTTTATCAATTTTTATTTGATTTGCTCTGAAATAACTTCCATGTGTGTAAATTATTATAGCACAGTGAAAATTAGTAAAAATTCACTTTAAGTCCGTAGATTTTAACTTAAAGTTATAAAAAATTGAGTAAATTGCATATATGGTAAGCAGGAGAAAATGGACTATTAGCCTAAATTTTTATGACCATCAATAAAATGTTGAAAATGTCAATAAATTTTAATATATACAATAAATAATAAATTCCCTTTTAAAATTAAAAAGCTATGGGCCGTATATTCAATCCAAAAATTTATTAAAGTTAGTGAACAACCGCTTATAGATTTACAATTAAAAAAAAAAACTTCTTCTAAGTGCGATCCGCTAGGTCCACAAGACCGACTTACCAATGAGGAGAATAAACAATAATTTATTAATACGAATATGGATATTTTTTGTCTTTTTTTATCCTCAACAAAAAGCGAGTGGTGGCCGTTTTTGGTAAAATGGCAATCAGTTAACGAACGTAATTACACGTCGAATTAAAAGGATTTCACGTCGATATCATTATTTGTTCTCGAAATAATCAAGAATGATTCACAAAAGGACATTGGATTACAGTTCTAGAGACCTTGAAACGTGAAAATATGTGAACATTCGGGATTTACAAAATCAGTCCCGTTACACTTTCTTCAAATTTTAATCCTATATGTTTGTACATCTCAGAAAAATTTCGCGCCAATCCCATAAAAATTAGTTTTATAGCAATATTTTAAATTATGGAAGTACTAAGTATAAATATAAACATTTAAAAATTTTGGTAAATATATGCCAGTTTCAAGGATATAGTATGATGAATTTAAAACTGGTTTCATTGATTATTGACCTTTAAACGATTAAAGATTATTTGTAAAAAAACTATTTTAATTTATAAAAAAATTTTTTTAGCTATTATCTTTCTTAAGTTTTCTTAAAACTCTTTCAATAATTTGATTTATTTAAAAAAAAAAAAAAGATAACCATAAAAATAAATAGATAAGAAATAAAAAACTTTTTTGGCTGAATTAAAAAATAAAAATTTAAAAAATAAAAATGTCAAATACAAATATATCTCTGTTATAATCTAAGGTCAAATCAGACTTTCAAAAATATAATTATTCGTTGCATATAATGAACGCTAGTTTTTAAATCTCAAATTTTTAATTTAAGAAAAAATTATAATTCCCAAGAATTCCTACAATACTTTTCTTTTAACTCAACTACTTTGCTGAACCTCTGAACAATAATAAATGTTTAAACAAATAGCGTAGAATATTACAATCATCTTATATTTTGTAAAAATGGTTATGCAATAATTTCTGCTTGTATGTAATATAAGTTGCATATACTCAAATAACTGCACCAATATACTTTTTTTCATTTTTATATAATAAAAATACGGATAATAATATAATAATTGTTTTTATTTACAAATATTTTACAATATAATTAATAAAAATTAACTTTAATTTGATAACAAAGTCAACATATAATTTTCAATGACGGCTTGAGCTGAAAATACATTTTACTAGTTAATTAAAAATTGATACAAATTTATAATTTAAGCTTATAGTGATGTTACCTAATTTACTATTATTTTCCACTGCTAAACTATAAGCTGAATCTCCTGCATCATTCGTCATCGTTATGTCAGCTCCTCGAAGTAATAATTCGTTGCAGCTATGTGGATGATCTCCATACGCAGCATACATTAAGGCAGTATTGCCTAACTATAACAATGTTTGAAAACATTTAAGTATGCTAATTTCCAAGGGGTGTTTTTGCTATGAAGAATTGAATCGACTTCGGATTTTTTTGAATATTTAGCTTTAAGTTCATAGAATTATTGCATTTTTGAATTATTCATCATATTAATAAAATAACAAGTGAAGATAAATTGATAGTCGATAAATAATTTATACTCTGACATATTCTGTACATGTCGAGTGTAAAAATAATTGTAAAACACCCCCAATATTAAAAAAAAAAATTATTTTAATAAAAAAAATTACATGATCGGTATGATTCACTAAAGCTCCTTCATTCAACAATATTCTCACTACGTCATGATGTCCACCAGCCGCTGCTAACAACAACGATGTCTCTCCATCCTGTCCCACATAATTTACTTTCGCACCATTTGCAATCAAACGAATGATTGCAGTCATTTGTCCATAGGCAGCGGCCCATTGTAACGCTGTTAATCCATTACTATCAACAATATCCACAGATGGTTCGTTTTTAATATCATGTACTGTAATTTCACCTTGTCCTGCTCGTGTATGAAAATTGATATCTGAATCTTGTGGAATTGGAGTCTCAGTTTGTATATTACCACGTTGTAAATTTGTTAGAACAGTACATTTTGATGATTTATATGGTTGAAATGCACTTTTTCTAGTTGCATCTTGCCATCGCCCAGGTGACCATTTCGTGTTAGCTGTTATTGACGTTGATGTTGGAATTACTTCATCTTTTAATTTTGTTATCACGTTTGGTTGATACACATGATTTACTTCTGTTTTGATTAAATAACTATCGGAATAAGGGTCAGAACTTAAATCAGTGACTTCTTGTTTTATTTCCATGTGGTATTTCGATTTCCATTAAAACAATTATATTAAAATATCAATGTGATATTTGCATAGAAATCATAAACCGATATTTGAATATGTCAAACTTGTTATTTACGTGGTACCAACTGTTGCTAATATTTTTTAATGATACCAATCATATGCACACAAATTTATTTGTTGAAGCTAGATTGCTAACTAAATTAGTTTATGCAATTGTTTTTAGTTTATCCCACGATGGTAGACTAAAATAATATAGAGCTCCCTTAATTTAGACCCCGTATAAATTTATATTTTTTATTTTTAACTATTTATTAATTTGAATCAATTGTTGTTTATTGCTCGACCTTCAAAATTATTTGTTCGTTTTTACCATAGCATGGTTTATTTATTTTATACCCTCAGAATATTCTTGTTCCTCATTAAACTCTATTTATTGAGTACTTATATTTTTCAAAAAGGCTATCGGTATTAGTGTATCCATAAAATATATTTGGATCTCCAATATATTTTGTAAAATACATTGGAGAGTATTCATATAATATATTTAACAAAAAGGTACTGAGTTTAAAAAAGCGTAAATAAGACACAAGTATGATGATAATATAACATACAACTTAACAGATTAATGAATGTATCTGTAGGTCGCAAGATCCATAAACCGAAAATATTCTATTTTCTTTTTTTAATATGGCATAATAATCTAAACTTCAAAAAATCAACTAAGAAATAGGATTATAATTAAAGGTGTAACGGATCAGAAATAATGAGGTAGAGCGAAAACGAAATATGAATATTATCAAAAAGAAATGCGTTTTTACTTAAAGAATTTAATCTAAAAATTTTGAATACGAAATATTTCGCTGAGTATCCAAATATGCAATTCAAATAGATTTTAATACAGTTTAGGCAATTTAATTTTTTCGCCATAATTCCACATAAACAATTTAATTATATGCTAATTATATTTACAATAAAATAATTTACTATAATATTTGCAAAAATTATAAATTACAGATATTGAATGGCAAACTACTTGCTACTTAATCCACCGCACTATATGATAGTTTTTCTTTCCAACTCGTATTAAAGTTGTATTCGTTGGTAATATATGAATGCCAGGCACAATCGCTTCATTGATATTTTTTGCTCTTTGATGATTAATATAAAAACCACCGGCCGATATTATTCTAAGCGCATCATCTAAAAAATAATTAAAAATATTGTATACTCCGTTTACAAAAAATTCAATACTAATATACTTACGAGAAGAAGGAAAACATTTAGCTTTTAATGCTAAATCTAAAACAGTCAAACCTGGTTCTGGCAATAATTCTACAGTACTGGCACCTTCAAATGCTTGCGCCAATTCGTTTGCTTGTAGTATTTCTAATGATTTAATTTTATTAGAATATAATGCATCAGAAACCTTTTCTGCAGTTTGTAAACCATTTTCTAAAAGTTTCATAAAAGAAATAAAATGGTTCTTAACTATTTGCACTATTAAATAATATATAAGAGGAAGGAGAAGTACTACATAAGAGGCCCTTCGACTTATATTCTTAGTCTGTGATTTATGTATACCTCCATGAACTAATAACGTAACTTCTTGTGCAAGCTTTTTTAAAGCTGGTCGATCTGAAGGACTTTTCTTTTGTAATGCTTCTAAATGATCTATCTCTGGTTGTTTTAAAAATGTGAATAATTTCAATAATTTTATTGAATCAACATCTTTTTGTCGGATCCAATATTGATAAAATGAAAATTCTGAACTTCGATCCGAATACAACCAAACAGAATTTCCAGCTGATTTACCTAATTTTTCACCAGATTCTGTAGTTATCAATGGTAAAGTTAAACCTGAAATGACATCAAATTAGTAACAAAAATAAAGAAATTTTGCAACTGAAACTCACCATAACATTTTGTCTCATGAAATTTTCCAATAAGATCATGCCCAGATTTAATATTGCCTAATTGGTCACTGCCTCCGATCTGTAATGATTATGGTAAAATACTATTAAAAAATAAGAAAAGCGGTAAAGTAACTCAGCGATTCTAAACTCGTTTAATGTTCATTGATGCGAAAGATTCAAGCTAAGAATATTCATTATTTAAACAGGTATCGATTGACATGAGAAAACTTTTATAATTTTCATACATTACCCGTTTTCAATCTTTTTCAGTTTGTTCACCATTCTGTTTAAAATGTCTTTTAAGCATAAATGATAAAACTTACTTGAAATCTGCAGCTATATTTATCTAATAAATACAACCAATCATAGGCTTGGAATATTTGATACATAAATTCAGCGCAGCTCATGCCCTGCGAGGATGATAAGCGTTCTCTAATTGATGTTCTATTCATTAACGAACCCATTCGAAAATGTCGAGCTATTCTCATAAATTGTATTGCATCAATATTTTTATACCAATTGGCATTGTTTATGATTCTAAAAGTTTTTAATTAACTAATAATTTTTTAAGTATTTCATGATTCTATAGATTCTATGATGTCTTGATTTTACGTCTCATACTTTCCTTAAAAACATTTTTGAAATTCTGTTCAGTCTTGGATTTATTTAAATCATTAAAGATTTTAAAATCCGATGGTGAAATCTAGGCATCAAAGAAATTTCAAAACTAAAAATATTTTACATACATGGGTGGTTTTAAAGGACTTTGATAACCTCTATCTATCCATAAATATTTTTCATGATTTTTAAAAATTTGTTCAATACTCGAATGTATACGTTGAGTATTTTTCTGTACAATATCTTTAGAAAGTTCGGATCTGTCTGTTAATCTTCCACTCGGATCCCCAACTTGTGCTGTTGCACCCCCAACCTTAGTAAAAAAAATCAAGTTTTAAAATATAATTTTTAAAGTTTATGTTAGCTCTTACCAAGGCAATTACTTGGTGTCCAGCACGTTGCAAGTGCAATAATGATACTAAAACTAATAAATTTCCAATATGTAAGCTATCAGCGGTTGGATCAAATCCAGCATAAATTGTTTGTGGGCCCCCATTAATTACATCGGAAATTTCTTTACTAAAATTGGATGAAATAAGTAAATATTTTAGTTTTTCTAAAATTTACTCTTCATACTAACCTAGCAGTATCGGGAAATATACCCTGAAAAATTCCACGATCACGTAGTTTAAAAATATTATTAGTGACAAAAAATCTTTTGAAAAAGATATCTTTAAAATCACGGGTACAAATCTTCCATGGTTTGGATAACATTTTTTTTTTTTTTTTTAATTCATAATAATTTAATTTTAATTTTAATTGTTTTAATTCATAATGAATTTTAAAATATTTTTATTTATAGGGTTTTTTAATTTTTTATGTTTGTTAAAGTTCACAACGTTAGATAATAAAATTCTATGACTTTGACCATAGACGTATTACATTATGGTATTGGACATTTACGCTAAGATCTCATCGCCAGAGTAGTACTACTCCTAACACACTTAGCTGAATATTTTTCATTGACCACCAAAATGTGGATAGGTTTTATAATTATTTATTAAGAATTGGAGGATGAAGGATCAGTGAAAACATCAAGACAAAAATTGAGAACCCAAAAATTCAGCACACAGATCTTAATTAATAAAAATAATAAAATTAATATAATATATTAAACACCATGTTATATATTCACATATAATATATATTATATATTTAGATCATGATTAAACAGGAGAGCCGGTTGAGAGCCATTAAACACTATACATTATTATCATATTTTAAAAACTTTTTTAACTTTTACCATAAAGTATTTTACTTAAATTTTATAAGTCTATGTTTAACCCTTTAATACCACCTTAATCCACCCTTTAATACCAACGTGAAAATTAAAAACTCTCAAGCTATATTTAACATAGCTGTCAATTGACATATTCGAACCTCCAAATAAGGACATAAAAAAAAATTTACATATTAAAAGAAAAAAATTGTAATAATAAAATTAATAACAATGCAGCAATACAGAGAAGATCCATTAGTTGAAAAAATATTATCTGATTTACACAAAGCAATAAAAAGACACCCAGAAATGTAAGACACAATATGTAACAATACGGAAACATGACAAATACTAATATAAAAAAATTGTTTTCAGTTGTGAATTTGAAATAATTCCTTCAACTGAAGCACAAAAAAACAAATCACCTGTAATTTATGTTGAATCTCATTTGGGGTTAGAATCATGGTGTGTTAAACAAATATTCACATACATTCATAATACCATCATATATTTAAGAAAATCTAAACCCAAAATACACGATACTCATCGATTGGAACGCCTGTTATTGGGTGGTGTCATCCTCAATCCTGATGTCACAACATTTTGGAATATACGTCGTGAATTAGTCCTCGAAAATAATATTGATATTAAAAATGAGTTACATATTACTAAAATAGTTTTATCTCATAAACCAAAATCGAATGAAACTTTCATCTATCGCGAATGGATTCTACAACGAATGATCAAAATGCAATTAGTTCAAGTCGATGAGCAATTACATAATTTAATTCAACAGGAATTAAGCATTGCTTCGAAGGCAATTGATAAGTGCTCGAATAATTACCATGCTACTAATTATAAGTTGTATATTATGCGAAATTTAGCACCGTTAATACCTCTTTATTTTGAGTTAATTTTACAAAATGAGTTAAGTCGATCGGAGATTAACATGTCTACTTCCGTCTCCGATAGCAGTATTTTTTATTATCGTCAACAAATTATCAATATTTTAAAAGATGTTCCAATACATTTAGATGATAAATACTTAAATAAACTACAAGTTTTATTAAAACAAAATGTCTCCTGTAAAGATATCGATAGATCAAGTGTGGATGATATGCTAATTACACTTTTAGGTAAACCTCCCAGTGCAAAATTGAATAATTTTCGAATAATATGTTTATCCAACGTTTTAAAAGTGTTAACATCTGAATTAGTATTTATATCGGAATTGAATCGAATGTTTCCATGTCACGAATCAATTTGGTACCATCGACGGTTTGTTTTATGGGAGTTAATGCTAATTTTATATAATTTCTACGATAAAAATATGGTTAACAAGAAATTTATGTTTCATGAAGAGCAACGTATTTCGAATACATCTGTAAACATTACTCAACAATCAATTACAAATTTCGAACCATGTGATACATTTTTAGATTGTATAGTGATATATAAAATGATTGTAAATAATGAGAAAAATGAACTTGAATGTTGTGATTATGAACAAAATAAGTTTGTGGATAGACATAGGAAATGGCTTATATTGAATTTTAATTTAGTTGTTTAGAGAAAATCAAATTTTTATGTTTTGTTTTTATTTTATTTTTTTATGATAATTTTTTTGATTTTATTGTTATTCATTATTTTACAAATATAATGTATTTTTTAAAAGGAATTTGTACAATTTTTTTCGTATATAAGTATTATTTAATTTTAAATTATGCAAATTTGAAAAATCCAAATATATTATTTTTATCACGTTTTGTTTTTTTTTTTTTTATATTTAACTAATTTTGATTCAAAAATATTGATTTAATTAAAAATTTTTAACTGTTTAACAAACAAGCCATATATCCCCATCCCACTCCTCTATGAGCGGAAACTCTACCAACCCATGATAATTATATTTTTATGATTTTATTATTATTAATGAGAACTCTAGGATTTTTTGAATAAATTTCGATTTTTGCTCCAATTTCCTAGATCAAATTATTTTGTATTTTTATAAATACGTATTTCGTAGTCATCAATAGTATGAATTAGCCAATTCGGCCGAACACTAAACACGTGATCAATGCTGATTGGTTTACGTAGCAATTTGATAGATACTTGGAAAGTATAAATTGCGCATGCACCAACATACATATATGCACATGACCGTCACCAAATTAGCAACGAGTAACATCTCAGAGAATCATTTCAACTAGCTAATTCATACTGATGATGACTACTTTGTAGTGGAAATACGTATTTATAAAAATATAAAACAATTTGATCTAGAAAATTGGGGCAAAAATCGAAATTTATAATTTTATGATACCTTAAAATAAAATCAGAGGGAATCCAATTATAATTATGATAGCTTGACTAACGATTTTAAATTAAAATTCGGTTCCTTTTACGTAAAGTATGGTAATCTTTTGATACAAGACAACTGGTATACCAAGTTTGCCTGGGAGAGAAATTAACTTATATAAATCATAAATTTCATTTGTTTTTTTACATTTGTTCGTCATTATGATAGATATTTATATTAGAGTGGTATAACAGAATCACGTCGAAGATATTAAATTTCATTTTTTATAAATCTGGAAATGTAAATAAATCTTGAAATATTCGTACAAAAAGGTTAATTCATATTTTGATTCAATATTAATTAAAATTTTGTACGAATATTTCAAGGCCAAGTGTGATTTACATTTTCATCTTTTAATCTTAAAAAAGAGAAAACTGCATGAGCTATAAATTTGTATATTAACTATATTTTTCCCATGCTTGGTATGTAAAATTTAAAAAATATTTTCCACTTTATACAAACTTCCAAATAATAATTATAGAATTCACTGCTCACAGTCAAGAATGTATCTTTCTTCGGAGAATACCAAAGCGGGAAATTTTAAAATATCACTCTAAGCAAAACCCTTTTTTCGATCATACTGTACTCTTTTATAAATAATTTGACGATCATTTTCGTACATAAGAGTAAAACAGAAAAATAAAAATCAAAAATTATTTTATTCAATTATAAATTTAATTGAAAATATGAGGAGTCCATTTGCATTTTAAATACAAAATGTACGCACATTAATTATTTCTCCATGAGCATTATACAATATATATTTCGGAAGAAAAAGAAAAACAATAAAATAACCGTGGTCAAAATTCACATGATTTTGAGTAAAAAATAAATTTTATTATATTAAAATATTGGAAGTTCATAAAATTGTCTAATTATTTTAACATTGGGTAGGGCAATTATAAAGTATTTAAATAAATAAATAAAAACACTTCATATTTCATTTACGTCCATTTTTTTTAAATTAAATTGTACTAAAATATTATTAGTTTAACTAAAAATTCTGATGTAAGTTTATTATTTATACTCAGTGATCAATTCAATATATTCTCCAAAAAATATACTTCAATTCGATTTCAACTAATTTTTTTGGACTTCATGTTACTACTAAATGATAAAAGAAAAAAATTACATTAAGAAATTGTTTCAAAAATATGTACAGTTAGTTTTTTATTTTATATATACACCTTTTTCGGTTTAAATTTCGTAGTATCTATAAGAAAAGTAAGTCCTTTTCGTGCCAAGTAATTCAAGTTTTTCATTAATTAATTTCAGGAGACTCGAGTAACTTTGTATGCAAAAAGTTTTTTTTTTTTTTTTTAGTGAATAACATAAACATAGGTGTATAAATAAAATAAAAATGAATCACATACAAAAAAAAATTAATAATAACTCCAAAAAACAAAGCACAATATATTAAATTTTTATAAAATTTTTACCAAAAAAAAAAAAATATATATATATATAACAAAATTGAAATTGTATTCGAATAGTGTGCAGGAAATCAAATTTAATATATAAATCTTATTAAGTGTCGATATTGAAAAAATTAGAATATTCAATTTACACTGATTGTTGAATCCTGATCTGATTTTTATCGCCTTCTTCATCGTTGTTACTACTGTTGGTTGATGAAGTTGGTGTTGTCGAATCAGCCGCTTTTCTATATACATACACTGGTTGTTTCGTAATACCTTTTACATAATCTTCTGTAATATGTACGGAAGCCACATTTGTACCAGGTATTTCAAACATTGGCTCTAGTAATAAGGATTCCTGAAAAAGAGTAAAATTATAATAATTTAAATTTATTTTTGTAAATCTGTCTACAAAATAATTTGTTATTTGTAGCAAATCAAGTTAGACAATTCTATCTAATACGAAGATAACGCAGAATATTCTCTCAGGAAGCTATTTTTCTGATACTTGTTACCGAATGACAAAGTAAAGCTTAATGAAACATTTTTTAGATCATTCTGTTTCTTCTTAGTACTCAGATAAATTACTGTCGAATAAGCTAAAATTAAACTTTTCGAAACATTAAACATCATTGTTAGCAACCAGAAAATGGCTATCCTTTCCGAAGATTAAAGAGAATTTCTTCTTCAAAATTAATAATGAATGACGAGCAATTTGAGACATCCGTTTGTGCAGGAATCATGAAATAAATAAAGTTTACTTACCATGATTGCACGTAAACCACGAGCACCAGTTTTTCTTTCCATAGCTAAGCAAGCAATTGCCTTATACGCTTCAGGTGTAAATGTTAATTCACAATGATCCATAGATAAAAGTCGTTGATATTGAGGAACAACCGCATTTTGTGGTTCTGTTAATATTCTCACTAATAAATTCACATCTAAGCTATGGAATGGAACTAACACGGGAAATCTTCCAACAAATTCCTAAAAAAAATATTGCATATATTACAAAAGAAAAATTTGGATCTTTAATTTTTGAATATTTGTTATTTGTAAATTGATTAATCATAAACTAACAAGGTTCACGTTACATAGTTTTTTTAGAAGACCATAATGTGTATGCCTACATGCTTTGCAGTAGACTTAGCACATTAATATCTCTCCCCTAGGAAGTATTGTACGATCAACTATTTAATTCGTTTTTAAAAACTTACAGGAATCATTCCAAAGTCAATTAAATCACGAGCCTGAACTTGTTTTAAAGCTGCATCACGTTCTTTAATCTCATGTTCAAGATTTAATGGAGATCCAGATTCTTGCGCTGTTTGCATCACCGCACGTCGTCCAAGTCCTTGTGATGGCGATCCAAATCCTAAATACTATTTTATATACAGTTACAAGTTAATTGAATTGGTAATTAAAAAATAATTATAAAATACCTTTTCATTATTCCTACGTAAAATTAATCGGTCTAAACCATTATATGCACCGCTTGCCACAAATAATATATTTGTTGTGTCAACTTGTACCGTTTCACCTCGAAGTTTTCTTGGTGAATTTCGTTCTGGCACATTTACAACAGTACCTTCTAACATTTTGAGCATACCTTGTTGCACACCCTCCCCTTTAAATTAAAATAATAATAAATATAGGTGAAATGTATCAAATTGTAAGATATTTAAATAAAACAAACAGTAAAATAATAGATTAGAGTAGAAGCCTTACAAAATGGTAAAAAGTGGAAGAAAATTATAGTAGGATGAAGAAACCCATTGGAAACGCAAGATAATATGATAAAAATGAAACGAAAAATAAATTACGGACAATCTGAGTTAGGGAAGTAGGAAGGGGTGAGTTTTTAAAGGTAAAACACGGTTTATTTCGATTTCGGGCAAAACTTCAAGTCCTATGGATAAAAGTTAAATGACAATAAAAAGATCTAGAACTTTTGAATTTACACTTTTTTTCACATAACCTCACAATTTTTCGATTGAAAATTAGGGTGCTATTTCGATATTTATTCAAAATAAGGTGAAAAAATAAATATTTTAAATCAAAAAAATTACACTGAATTTGGAACATAAAAAGCTAAGTTTTCGTGGAAAAAATATTTTTAATCATAACAAACAAAGAATAAATGAAATAAAAGAAGATAAGTATAAAATAATTCCTACCTCCAACATCTCTTAATTGATGTATTCCAGGAACCGCTCCAATTTTATCAACTTCATCAAGGAACACAATACCAGTTTGAGCACGTTCAACACTATGCCCAGCGTCTTGTAATAATTTACCAATAACACTTTCAATATCTTCCCCAACGTAGCCAGCTTGTGTTAATGTTGTACAATCGCATATTGCAAATGGTACATCTAAACACTGAGCTATTGTTTGAGCTAATAATGTTTTACCAGACCCAGTTGGGCCAAGCAATAAAATATTACTCTTTTCTAATTTCAAATCATGTGTTGTACTGTCTAATACTTTCGAACCATGTTGTTGATGCCCTGGACGGTTTGTATTTGTCGATGGAGTTGGTTCATTTCCATGATGAAATGTACTGCCTGTTACTCCCGACAGATGCAATAAATCTGTTTAAAAGTATTTACAATTTACTTATTCCGATTTAAAATCATGAATACTTCAAAAAGCTTATTAAGTAAAAAATCGAGGAAATAGCTCTATACCAGGACGAATTCTTGCCTTCAGAATGTGGAGTTCATCACTCAAGATTCACACTCGTTTAGGAAAAATTGTTTCAAACTTATAAAAATTTTAAACTTACCTCGATGAGTAAATGCATGATGAGGGCCATGCTCAATAATTGCCGATTCAGATTTTTGGGTATTATTTTGAGCAGTTGGGATGTTATTATAAATCCTTTTATAGTGATTATAAACAGCTACTGAAAGAACCTGTTGAAAAATAACATATTAATAAGTTCATTTTTTAATTTTTAAATAATAAAAGTTCACAGCAGAGATCATACTTTCTTCCGTAGATTCTTGATTCTTTGTAGATTCCCATATTTTACTAAAGAAGCGAATTTAATAGTTCCGGCCATGAATTAAAGATTCTCGGATAATAAAATTTCTATATAGATTGGAGTGAATTTGCTCATAAAAGTAGAATATTTCTATAACTTCGTATATTACTTTATTTAACGCGTTATAACTGAATACGAAAAAATTTTATCTCATAAGCAAAACCTCGATTTGTAAATTACTCACATTCTTTAACAATAGCTTATTTACCTATTCACTAAGGCATAAGTCTACAATATGGGATTATATGCGAATACGAGTCGGAACGTGTTTCGATCACGAATCAAAAAAAATATTCGAAACCTACAAATTACTTTCAGATAACACATTTTTCAAAAACTTTTGTTGAAGATTTTTTAATAAACTCAGATTTTAGTTTTAATTGAAAAAAATTTAAATTTCAATATGGCATAATTGAATAACATGAGTCCCGCTTTCAATTTAGTTTAAAAAGAAACTTACTTTCTTTGCATGTTCTTGCCCAACAACATGTTTTTCTAAATATTCGTAAATTTTTTTTGGAGGTGGTGGTGGTTTTTTATACTGTCCAGTTTTATCAGCTGCTTTCTTTTTACTATCTGCTTCACTCAGTACAACAAAAAAATGATGACACTTATCGCATTTTACAAATCGCGTTGAACTCACAAATGTTTCCACTTGTGTACATGGATCACCGCATTTTGGACAGATTAAGGTGTTTTTATTTTTACCAGAACCACTCGATGTTGTATTTGTTGGTGGTGGTGAAGTTGTCGGTGGTGGATCTTTATTTGGTGGTTCAGTAGTTGCTTTCCAAAATGATGATGTTGTACTAATCGATCGTTCATTATTGGATTCATTAATAGCTCTCGGAGTCCGAATTATATATACTAAACCTAATAACATAATATCACGAAAATACTCTTAAATACACGAAAATTATTGTATTTATAATTAACTAATATTAGTCAGCCTACCTTACGTTAAATCTTAGAAAATATTCATTTTACTACCCAATACACACTAACAGAAAAGTAACTTGGAATTTATACAAAGCCTTAATCCTAATATTGTGCCCTTTGAAATAGCCGCCATTTTTTCATTGTCTAATATCGCTACCCCCCTCTATAACTTTTAAAACCCTATTTTTGAATTGATGAATTAATAAAAAATTTACAAGAGATTGATAGATCTCTTGTAAATCAAGAATATAATCACAAGTAAAATGGAATGACAACCCATTAATCTTAATTAACATAGTTAACACTATACATTATTAATGGCCCCTTTAATTTCATAGACTCTTATTATCATCGAATAGACGAATGCAATTATTTCGGGAATACGATTTTCAGGATAATAAAAAATACACCCGGGGAATAGACAATAAAATAAACATGTAATTCTATAAGACCAAGTAAAACATATTTTAACGAGTTATCTATGGTTCATTCCAAATATCTAAAAAAATACGCGTCAGAATATTTTTTAGGTACTTATTTTGTTTATAATTTTTGATTTCAGTTAAAATTTATATTCTTACAAGTGAAATATTAGGTGGGTTTTGCGAGAAAATAATGTTGAGTGTTGCTTGCATGTCCCAAATATTTTCTTTGTTTATTTCAAGTACAATAATCAAATAAATTGTTTATTGTCTCAGAAATCATAGTCTATTGCCATATTTTTTTAAATATATAAATATTATTAAAAGAAGTTATATTTACCATTTTGATTTGAAAATAATCTCGATATTGTTTTCAATTTGCTTGTTGTGGCTAATCGACATCTTACACCATTCATATTATAAATGATAATTTTTGATGTTTAAATTAATTTTACTTACAAATTGATCTACTGTTGTAAAAATATAAAAAACTTAGAATTAAACAGTTTCATTTATGTGGATGTTATTTTTTTTACGGATTTTTTAGAAATTTTGTTTTCTTTAGTCTATATCATGATGCCTAAATAAATAATATAATCCAGAACTATTTTAATTTTACACTTTTCATCAATAATTTTGATTTTGCAAATAATATTTTTTGTATTTTTCGTGCTCTAAATAACTAATAAAGACATCTGTCACTCGGTGGCCATGTTTTTTTGCTTAGATCAACACTGCGTAGTTTCGTGATAAAAAATTTTTCTAAAAAAAGTTCTCAGTACCTAAACGTATTTTAATTTCGTCACACAAAGATTATTTTATTTTTATTATTTAGTTAACTTTAATTTAAATCATAAACAATATTATGTATCTATTAATGATAAGTTAATTTGGATGAAATTATTATCGCTTATATCAAATTAATTTGTTCGTGTAAATACGATTATGTACTTCAATTTTTAAATTCAAAGAGAACAAGGTTCTTGATAACCCCATACCTTGCCCCAAAATCATATGCGAGGTCATTATAATAAAAATTGCAATTTTTTAAATCTACGCATGGTTTATGCTTTGCATATCTAATTTAATAAATTGCAAAAACCTGTTTCAATAATTTATTTAGATGACTTCCATTTTTTATGTCAGGCAAAAATTCGTAAGTTAACTTAATTAGAATTCAATTTATATGGCATTGACCCTTCAATGGCAATGTATTCAATATTGCCTGATCAACATAAATTATTTAATTAAAGTTAATTGATTTTTAAATAAATTGATAATACTATTAAAATAGAATTTAATTTTTGTGGTACCGTATTCGAACAGAGAGTGAAAAATGATAACATAGAATATCATTTATAGTATTATGAACAATTTGATATTTAAAGAAAACATTTTAACTTTGATTAAGTCTTTCAAGGTTAAAAATAAGGCGAAGTTTTGTTGTATTTTCATGGAAACAAATTCTTCCCTTTAGCTTGCGCTTTTACAAATTAAAAATGGTTCATAGAATCAAAAAGTTTTCTCTTGAAGAGTTTTAAACGACCTTGGTCAAGGAAAGAACATCTATTTTTCTTTAATAATAAAGATAATGTCTTAATTATGTAAACTTAACTTTACCTGCTTCCGCCAACTATGAAATTTTAAGACTATTTGAGCTTTCTATTAAAAATTCTATTCAGATAAGTAAGAAATTTCGTATTAAATCTTATTGAAAATAAAGAAGGAATGAATCGAAATAAATAATTTCAATTTTTGAAGAAGTTTATACAGAAAATAAAAATCTTATTCGTATTTATTCGCAATCTTTCCAGGTATGGGACATTCATACCAAGATTTCAGTGCCAAAATACTTAGTTGACTTTACTTATTACTTTTATAGCTAAGTTAATGCGATTATTTTAATATATTGCACACTATACATTATTACGAAACATTTCATCTATAATAAATTTGTCTATGGTTTGTAATTTAAACATCCCTATTTTTGCGGTGGTTAGTTTCTCCTTGCAATAATTTCCAATCCAGCCCATTGCTTTTCAATTCCTTTTTAGGAATATGAACACAGAAGCGAAATATGACAAGATAACCATTATAATTTCAATTGAAATCAATATTAAAATAAAATATAATTTTTTATAATTGTTTATTAATTTTTAAATATTTTATAAAATAAAAACAATATAATTTTAAATATTAAATTACAATTTAGCTATATAAATTATTATTAAAAAATAAAAGCACATGATAAATTTTAAGAATATAATTTGAAATTTGTCTTAATAATAAAAATAAAACTAATAAATATGAAAAAATGACTATTGTGCTCGCCAATGTTCATGAATATTTTTTAATCGTTCAGCGGTTTGTAATGAAATTGCTAAACTAGGCATTATTTTTTTTAAACCTGTCTCATTCATTAAACTTAGACCACATAATCCAAAATACGTGTGTAAAGCATCCGAAGAATTATCAACTTGTTTAGCAAAACCACCTGTAATTAAATTTTGTGTAGTCATAATATATTCACGATTTTTTTCGAAACTTATAAATTCAAATGCATTTAATATTTTGAGTGCAGCAACTACCCAAAATGAATAGCATGTATCATCTGGTTTATTGGGTCGGCCATGAAAGCCCTGGCCTTGTTTCATTAATAACCATCGAATAATTCCATCACGTTGCTTTTGTGATAAACTATCTAATCGATTTGCTAGTGCTAATGTTGCTATTGCACAAAATGTTGATCCACCGTGTGATTCTGTTTCTGGACACTGCCCAATTGCAAAATCATAGGACTGAAAATAACAGTAATGAATTATAGATGGTGAAATTTTTTTTGTCATAAGAAAAAGAAATGCTTATAATTGTTTATTAAAGAAACCTAAATTTTAGAGTGTATAGAGTGGCATCTAACTTTTAAAATCAAATCAAAATAAATCAAAAATATAAGGTCAGTTGTCACCACCATCCAAAGCGTCGACTCTAAAACGCGATTTCATTGGTCGACCAGTTCGCTGACACATCGGTAAACTTCGTGCAAGTGACACACGATTTATTGTACACGAATTATTACATGTACGAACATTACATGCATAAATAGACATTCATACAACATGGCAACTGCACGAACAATACACGAGTAGCTATGCAACACAGCTCAATGTACGGCGGGTATATTTTTAGCCACACAACTTATGACACGAGTACATAGATTTATCATAATAAAATAAAATTAAAATATTTGAAGTTGTTTCATTTAATATAAAAATATTCAACGTATAAAATACAAGATTCTACAACCAGTAAACCAAAAATAGCTTTCAATTTGTTACGTTAGTCCAAAATAACATTATGAGCCGAGCACATCTTAACTATTTCATCAGGTTCTTAGGTCGAATTCATAAATGGCAAGAATAACATTTAAAATCAGAAAATCTTCCCTTAAAAAAGTCTAACATTTTTCTTATCTATACAAAACTAAAAAAAAAAAATTTTCAGTCGTTCTTCTCACTAGCCCGATCTGTTGTACTGAACGAACTGTAATAAATATAAAATACAGGGTAATTATACGAAGGCAAATTCTTTACTTACAATTGAATTTAAAATAAATTCTACAGTCTTATCTATGTCCATTCCAGACCAATCATCTAGAATATAAGATATGCATGCCGCACAATATACAAATCGCATATCACTTTCACTACCTACTAGCGATGCTGTAAAATTTCCATCAGGTCGTTGTAATTTACGTAAACCTACAAATTTTTTTTGTGACAATTATTAATCAATTTTATTATATTACTTGACATTTGCTAGTAAACAAAGGAATCGCATTTCTGGGACATTTTTATTTCCATTTAGTAATATTAGACCAGGGTAGAAGATTAAAAAATGGTAAAAAGTGGAAGAAAATTCATTTCTAGCTACCAAAATATATTACTACAATTTAAAGATGTAAAACAAACTGATCACTGTAATAAGTATAATAATTTTTAATAGAAATGCAATCTTCACATAATTTTAACAAGTAGTAAAAAATGTATACCAATTCCTTTATTTACTTATGCATTTAAAGTTTTTAACAAAATTTTAAGTCTTACTTCTAATTATTGACTGTCTATGGACTCGTGATAAATCGTCCCCTAATATTAAAAGTGTAGATAAAGCAGTGTAAGTGTGCGCTATAGCTCCACATTTGTACGTTCTACGTTCTTTTAAGTAATTAAATGCTGTTGAACCTTGAAAACCAGCTAATTCTCCTGAAAATCAAATTTAAACTTATGGAGTTTTAATATCTCTAGTTGGTCGCAATCACTTTTTTATACACTTAACTGCCTTCCCAAAGTGAACATGTACATGTCCCAAAAACATTCTTACCTTCATCGTCGTAAACTTGTAAACTATAAATCCAATTTATAATACTCTTCACTTGATTTTCATTAAAAATATCTAAACTATTTAATACATCAAGACCTGATATGGAAAAAAAAGCTATAGTCATTCTGAAAAATAAGCAATTCATTTTACATTTCTGAATATTAAATTAACACAAATTAGAATACTAAATAAACACCTTTGTGAGTCTAACAAAGAATAATGTTGTGGAACTAAATTTAAACATCTTTCAAAAAATCGAACATGTTCTCGTTTTCTTAACTTTTCTTGAGGAAAATTAATAATGTGCGCTTTATTATTTCGTTTCATAATTATTTTTTTTATTTTAAATACATAAATTTAAAAATTTAATAAAATTATATTAAAAATATAAAACTATTTCAAAAATATTTTGACAACTTATGTCATTTTTATGGTGGTCGGGGAGAAATCTATCTTTGAAAATTGGAAAGTGGGCAAAGAAGGGAGCGTTCATTTTGATAAGATCATTTGAGAGTAGCACTCAAAGTATATGCAGGAACTTAAAATTTGTAATAAAACATTCGCATTTTGTTTTACTGATAATATGCCAATTAGTGCCAATAAAAATTTGCCTAAGTAAAAATCAAATGGTTAATTAATTAGTGAAGAGATTAAATCATTTGCATTATCAAAGCAAAATTTAACGATATTGTGTATGTTTCGAAACATTATGATTTACTGGGCAGTAAGGTGTGATGTCATCAATGCTGTCTATTAGAAATGTCAAATATCATATTTAATGACATCATACATTACTGCCCAGTAACATCTTCATGATTTTGAAACACAGACATTAAATTAAGCTATACATAAGATTTTTATGAACGCACACTATATATATATATGCGATCGGAGCTATTCTCCGTGTCATTTAATGTTTGGCAGATGAGGTTAGTTTCGTGTTTGAAAAAAGGTAGAAATAAATTTGCACTGTAATCATGGCATCCGAAAGATACAGCTTTTCTTTAACGACATTCAGGTAATATTTAAATAAAATTTATAGACTTTGAAAGTATTTTCATTAATAATCATTTTTGCAGCCCTTCTGGGAAATTAGTACAAATTGAATATGCATTAGCTGCGGTCGCAGCCGGTGCACCTTCAGTTGGGATTAAAGGTAAAGCTAAATTTTGGATTTATACTAAACAAAAAAAGGCGTTTTGTCAAATGTACCGAAATTTATGAGATAATTTTATGGTGTTTTATCTAAAATAATAATTTTTTTTTAGCTTCAAATGGCGTTGTTTTGGCCACAGAAAATAAGCACAAGTCAATTTTATACGATGAACACAGCGTTCATAAGGTAGAAATGGTCACCAATCATATTGGTATGGTGTATTCTGGGATGGGTCCCGATTATCGGTTATTGGTTAAACAAGCAAGAAAAATGGCTCAAACTTATTTGTTAACATACCACGAACCTATTCCTACTGCTCAATTGGTACAACGTGTAGCCATGGTTATGCAAGAGTATACACAATCTGGAGGCGTTCGACCATTCGGTGTTTCATTATTGATTTGTGGTTGGGATGATGGAAAACCATATTTATTTCAATGTGATCCATCGGGAGCATATTTTGCATGGAAAGCAACTGCTATGGGCAAAAATCATATTAATGGAAAAACTTTCTTAGAAAAACGGTAAACAATACAGGACTCCATCGGCGAGTTACAGATCATTTTATATTAGTATATTCAACTAAATATGAATATATCATATTTAGATGATATTCTTTATCATCTATCTTTTGTAGTGAATGAAAAATCTTTAAAAAATGGGGTTTGAAAGCACTGTTGCGTTAAACGTTCAACGCTCCTGGGAAGGGGGGATAGAAACAGACACGCAATATTTATTTTTATTAGTTTATTACTTATAATCTTGTTTATCAAAGTATTACTTTCATTTTAAACGTAGAAAATTATAAAATATACCATAAAAATCGTGTAATTATTTTAAGTTCTAATTAACATGAATTCTTCAGGTCAGTACGTTTTTTTGGATTTGACTATATATGTTTTTTTTTTCTATTATAGATTCAGCGAAGATTTAGAACTAGATGACGCTGTACATACAGCAATTTTAACTTTGAAAGAAGGATTCGAAGGACAAATGACTGCTGATAACATTGAAGTTGGAATATGTGATGAAAATGGTTTTAGACGATTGGAACCATCTCACGTTAAAGATTATCTTGCAAATATTCCTTAGAGAAATTGTTTTAAATAATCATTTTTTTGTAACAATTTTTTTTCTTAATAAAGTAAAATTAAAACAATCTTAACAAATTAACCTGTGTTTATATTTTCCTGCTTTGAGGTAAAAGAATTATTTATTGTGGATTGATTTATGAAATCATAAAAATAATCATGTGGAAGCTACATAGCTTTACAACAGAAGTGCATAATGATGGTAAATATTGGAAAAAAACGTTAAGCAATCAAAGACTTGGAAATTTTTATTGTTTATATTTTTTAATTATACCAGGGTAGATAATTTTTGAAAAGTAATATTCTACTATATTTAAAAGTTATAGTAGGATGAAACAAATTGGAAACGGTAGATAATAAAAATGAAAGGAAAAATAAATTACGGGCGATCTGAGTTTGAGGAGTATGGAGTGGGTTGAGTGTTTAATTTAATTTCCTATTAAGTCCTATTCATACCTAATCAAAATTTTGAATAGTATCGAATAGGAAATTATATTTCAATAGGAATGTAAAACTTTTGTATTAGTGAATGTACGAATTTAGAAAAATTGCCGGTGTGTTTTGAAAATTAGCAAATTTTTTTGAAACTGAATAAAAATATTAAATTGAACATTTTTTGGAAAAATAACGAATAAATGACGATGTTAAGTCATTTTTTATGGTGGTAACTTGACTATGATTTTATTAATAATTTAAAAGATTTCATTAATAAATTTAATTAATCAAATTTTAGTTTAGAATTAAAATAAATCCACAGATTATATATACATTGAGAATAATCTATGAATAAATCCGATAATTGTTTTCAAATCTAGTCTTATCTTAATTAGCTGTAAAAAAATTATTATTTAGAAAAATAAAAAATAAATCTTTATCAAAGTCAAGCGATTTTTCTCGAATTTCATAACTCTCCAAAAAAATTTTAATTCTGGTATATTCTTCATACAGTTTTTTAAATTTGAATTTTTCTCTTATCAATGGTTAAGTTTTTCCGAAATATTCTAATCACAACCAATAAAAAACCAAAGTGTGTCCTTATTCTGATTGAATACATTATTCGAAATTATTTTCTTTTCAACTGTGTTCAATTGTTATTGGTTCTTATAATTTTTTTATTTAAAAAAACTGAAAGTTGTCAAACTGAATTTTTGAACCAAAAAAAAAAAAAAATCACCAAAATTTTCTATTTGAATAAATAAAAATGGTCAAATAAAAAATTCATTGATAATTTTTGTATTTTTTTTTATATCAAAAATAATGTAAATTAAGTTTACAAATTATTATTGTAGATAACATATCTCTATTATTATACGGGACGGGTGACCATGCATATCTATAAAACAAAGTGGACTCGTCAATACCAACTCAACTGATTCAAAGCACAATATTGGTGTCTATTCGTAATATGATAATTTATCAGATTTGTATGTTTTTATGGTTTTGACAGATGTGTCAAACGAATTATGAAAATGAGGTCTATTGGAATTACTTTTGTTAGTTTTATATTAACATTTATTGTCGTTGGAAATGCATATTATCAAAAGAAACAATTTTATCCATCAGTGGTTTATATCACTAAATCGAATCCATCTATGGCTGTAAGTTATTTTTCACACAAAATTTGTAAACGTTTTATTTTCAATAATTTCATCTTTTTGTGGGATTAGGTATTGTATATACAAGCCTTTATTGTGGTTTTACTGATTGGAAAATTAATGAGAAGAGTATTCTTTGGACAATTACGTGCCGCAGAATTTGAAGTATGTACACCGCAAATATTTATAATTACTTTTACTTTA
>CM035594.1:71176634-71301634 GCA_020423425.1 Chrysopa pallens | reverse complement strand
CCAATCAATCTATATGCTATATTGATCACATACCGACTGAACTATTTTAAATATGAAATGGTTTAATGTATTCAAACACCGAAATCGATTTAACAAGCACAGTTTATTAGAAAATTTAAATGTAATGTAGATAAAATGAAAAATCGTTAAAATTAATATTTTAATTTATAAATATTACTTGATAAAACAGTCGTATTATATCTTATAAAAATAAAAAAGGAATGAATAGGAAATTTTATATCCTATTTATTCCTATTCAATCCTATTAAAAATTTAGAATAGGAGAGAATAAAGAGAAGAGAGAATATAATCCTATTCAATCCTATTTTCCAATAAAAATTTTCTTTTGTTGCTGTGTATAATTTTCGGCCATCTGATGTTAATAATGAGTCGTAAACACCGACTGACTTATCGTAGGGGAGATCCCCAAGCAGGTATTTTTGGACTTACGCGCGTCAGAATAAAATATGGGAGATACCTTACCCCTTGTTTATTACCTCCATCAAATCGTAGCGCTCAATATGGTGCCACGTGTATAGAGTAGCCGATAAAAACGAAAAAATCGATAGTTAGATTTAATCGAGCACGTAAGATTATGACAGGGTAGGTTGAAACGTACTGTTGTCGCCGTCATACTGTTTTATTATTTGCTGATAAAATTTTTAAAACTGTGTTTAAAATTTCAAATTTTTAGGTCATCTAGAAGTTAATTTAAGCCTTGTAAGAAACATACACAGAAAAAATGCGATTTATTAAAAAAAGTTCAATAATAAACAAAAAATTAATTCCAGCCCTGTATAAAATTATAGGTAATTAGAAAAAAATCTAAATTAATTTACATTAAATTCAAATTAAAACTATTAATAAACGATAAACAATAAATTACTTTGTAGAATTGGCCAATAACTTATCATTTTCTGATTGTGTTTGTAACTTTTATTCATACACAAAAAGCACTTGACCAATACGTTTCTATGTAGTATTTTCTATTTCTAACTGCCTATCTATCTATGCTCGTATTTGTAAAATTTTATTTTTATAAATTTCGAGTTGGTCGCAGTTACATTTTAAATTTATAATTAAAATACGAAAACTTTTTTAATTATTGTGTTGTTGAATATAGATTTGAGTGAAACGCGCGGTAAAATAAAAAACAATGAGTTTCAGTCAAAATTTTATTGAAAAATTATCACGAACTTTTAATGATGAAAAATATTTCTTTAAAAATCAACCATATTCCTCGCATACCGAATCCGATGAGGAATTTGAAAGTGATGATGGTGAAGAAGACGATGATAAAACATTATTGGAAGATGATGTATTCGCCGATGATAGTAGTAAAACAGAATCGGAAATTGCTGAAGAAATAACAAATGACTTACAAGTATCGGGTTTAATAAATGGACAACCAGATTTTCATGCATCAACCTTATCGAATTTCTTTACTTATTGGTAAGTGACATAAATTTTATTATGTTTTTTTAATCTTTATGCGTTAATTTAAATATTAAAAGATTTATTAATAATGTCGTTTCCTTAATACGATTTTTTTTGTTCGTTTACTATGTTTTACCTATTTTTAAATATATTTTAAGCCACGTAGTGCAACTTTGTCATATAAATGTTTCTATGCCCATATGTTTGATTCGTTTTAAATGTATAACATGTTCTTCATCTATTCTTGGTGATGCTTGACATAATGTCCAAGTCTACCTATGCGACGAATTTAATACTGTAGATTACCTGCTATATTTATCTCTCTATTTTTTTTTGTACTGAAATGCAGAAATAAAGTTGAATTCAATTCCCAGTGGAAAGTTCTTGTTATAGGACTGAATTTATGAATACAAAATTTTGATATATCTTTGAAATTCTCAATAATACAAATTCAACGTTTTTTGAGACATGTCTGATTATATTTATTGTTATGTTTTTATTATATTTTATTGTAAAAAAGCTTGACGTGTTTTAAAAATCAGTTAAAAATTTTGAAATTTTAAGTAAAAATATTATAATTTAATGTCGATGTATTATTTAATAAACTATCGTATGTATATAGTTTTAAAAATTATTTTTTATGGTGACAAATAAACGAATTTAAAATATAAAGACAGTTTCAACTATAGTTTTTTTATTATTACTTCATTTGAAACGGCTATACTTAACAGATGACTGAAGTTATTTTTTCTTTTAAACCTTAAAAATAAGCATAATATGGATGTTCCAAATTTCTGATTAAACAAGTGTTGTAGTCATACATAGAAGTGTCATCATTATTTTTCATTTTGAAATTAATATAAATTTAATTTTGTCATTTTGTTATGGTATAAAGTCTATACTAAAATTGTTTTCATTAGTCCATTATTTGTATACATAAGTTTCACGTGAACATTTGTATTCAACAATTTGATTGGTTGTTTGAAGGTTTTTATTTTCATTTACAAATAATTGTTCATTATTATAGTATGCCATAATGGCTCAGTACATATTATATATTTATAAAACGATTTGAAACGAATCGATAAAATAGGTTTTATTGTGATCACGCAGGGAATGTGTTATCAATGGACTTGACGTGAAATATAGCAAATTTAGTATCATTATAATGTTATAAAATTTTCAATAGTTTGAAATATATAAATTTTAAAATGGTAATGAAATTTGTCTATTCGATAAACAAAAATGAATCAAAGTACAAAACTCACATTACTGCACTGATGTTGTGTTCAATTTTAGGAAATTTGCCAACAATTTTTTTGTTTGTTTTTCTTTTTTATTTGTTAAACATTTATAAAATAAATTTAAAAAAAAAAAATATTCTCTCGATGACTCGAGATGATCAAGAGACTGGAATATACTGTAAAATAGTATGATCATTCAGCAAGTATTTTTAAGTATATATTTTATTTTCTTTGTTAAAAATTTCCACTCGAAATGAATAGAAGCCATATTTGCATTTTTTTTAAGATAGTCCACGCGTTTTGAATCAATAGTTATTATTTTAATTCCATAATTAATATTTTATAACTACTAAGATACAAAGAACATTTTTATATAAAACATTAAAATTTAGTTTTATAATTATTAATGAGAACTTTAGGATTTTTCGAATAAATTTCGATTTTTGTCCCAATTTTCTAGATCAAATTATTTTGTATTTTATAAATACGTATTTCGACTACAAAGTAGTCATCATCAGTATGAATTAGCTAGTGCAAACCTTCACCAAATTAGCAACGAGTAACATCTCCTCAGAGAATCATTACAACTAGCTAATTCATACTGATGATGGCTACTTTGTAGTCGAAATACGTATTTATAAAATAAAAAATAATTTTATCTAGGAAATTGGGGAAAAAATCGAAATTAATATTAAAAGTTAGTTAAATCTTTTATAAACTGAGAAAATGTACATTATTAGGTGGTAAATCGTTTTAAACGACGAAATATGTAGTTTTCGAACACCTTTAATGGCATTTCGCTCAATTTCATGAATTTCTTAGTAATTTTACGTATGAACCACCACACATAAATAAAAATGATGGTAACATAGTAGCAGTTGAACAAAGTGAACTGAATATGCATATAATAATAATATATATTTGAAAAGTTCAAAATACTGAACATAACGTTGGCTCTAAGTATAGAATGAATTTTCTTCCATCATTTTTATAAGTTTATCATCATCGTACATTGTGTATTTATCTGTGATTTTGCATTTATTTTAATATTTAATAACTTAAATTTATATTTTTATAATTAAAGTGCAGCATTAGTTGTTGTTAATTTTATTAATTTATATAATTTAGAAATTTATTTTTAATTATTTAATTTTTTTTGCTGTGAAATATTAAAGTGAGTAAAAATTCATTTGTATTTAAAAACAAATAAATAGTTGTATGTTAATTTGGTTTACTCAATTTTCTCATTTTCTTTATCATTTTGTGAGGAAATTAATTTTTTGCTTTTAAAGTGGGTTAATGTTTTTGAAAGAGACCTCTATAATAAACATAAACTCTAATGCAATATATCTACATTGTATTTTTTTTGCAATGTTTGCGCATAAATAAATCAAAAATAAAAATATTAGGAAATTTCCCTATGCAAAAACCTCACGCATAATTAATAATTTTGTATTTTATATTATTTTTTCAATAAATTTCTACACGTCTTCCGGTTTCTATGTCGGTTTCTATGTGATAGTGACGAAAAATAACGATACGGGGCTCATTCGAGGCCTCGTATTCGGAGATCCATTGGAGGGCAAATCTGATGCCAGCGATTAATTCTGAATCATCGTTTCTGTGGTTACCAATTATTATTTATTGACGAAATTTTAGACTCAATTAAAAATTTTACAATAATTATTTTAGTGTTCTTTTATATTTCTTTTTGCGAAAAAGGAAAAATATATATTATACAGTTCGGTATCACAATCAAAGTAACGAAATTTTAAAGTTCGAAAAGATGTTTGTGTTTTATTAATGTTTGTCAGCAAAATTATTTCGATCTTATCCAGTAAATTGTAATCGTTTATGGGAATTACAAGAACTGCAAATATGAATCGAGGTGGACATAGGTAATATTTCATTAATCTTTTTGTTTACATTACAAAAGTTAAATCATTTTTAACATCCAATGTAAGCTGACTTTATAGTAGTATATATTGTAGTATATCATATAACGCCTTATTGGAGCGTTAAAGGAATACGAAAAAAGTTCATATCAATAAGTAGGCAACAATGATCTATCAAACTGGAATGTTATGAGTATAAAATGTAAATTATACTTATTTATATATCAATTTGTGGAAAAACAAGTTTTTTTTTTTCTTTTAATTTACCTACTGCGAAAGATTTTCTAAAATAGATTTGCAATCGTAAAAAGTTTGTCGAATTCAGATCACTCGTCAGTCAACAGATAATTTATAAGTATTCAGCTAAATAATTTCAATTTTTATTTCAATTCAATTACGTTTAAATTTTTTCATTTAATTACGCTTTTATTATTTCAAAGTTTACACTGAGAGTATTTGAAATTGAGAAACACAAACAATGTATGAAAAATATCAAAGAGAACTCTTAAGGTTTTTCGAATAAATTTCGAATATTTTTCGTCTCAATTGTCTCGAGAATAAATAATGATATGGACGTGTTTACGGCCATAATAAAATATGTTTATGTAATCAAATATATACAAAATAACAAATAATGCAAGTTGAGTTTATAATTTTACTGGCCTATAAAAAAATGATTTTGATCTTAAAAATCTTAAAAAAAAAAAATATAAATCTGGTATTAATTTTACAATTTGATTTCATTAAAATAAAAATGTGGCCTCAATTAATGAAGTCAAGCATATAATTTAATGTTTTATAAATATATATATTTCAATCTAAATGAAAAACATACTTAATATTTTAATTATTTGATTCATGGCATCGAATAAATTTAATTAATAAGGTACAATATTTGTAATAATAAATTTTATTAAAAATTATTTGGCAACTTCATGTTTTATATAAATCATTATTTTTATTTTTTTTGACATAGAAATATACGAGAGTATATTAAATTTAGTCTAAAGTTTGTAACACTAGAAAATATTGAAGGCACTTACCAAATATTGGTTTCTGTGCTCATAAAATCGCTTAATTTGCCCAATTTCGTGTGTCCATCATCACGATAACTCAAAACGAAAGTTTGATAGCAAATTCTTGTTCTAAAAAAAATTATTTAAGCTCGTGAATGAACAAAATTGGTCATATCAGTTCCATATGGGTCTATATTTTATTCCATACGAGATAGAAAAAAAAATTCAAATACAAACTAAGGGCGTATAGGAATCCATAGTTAAGAAAAATACGTCAAAATTATGATAAAAGTGATTTTTTCAAAAAGCTTCGCTTTGTGAATAAATCTTTCTTAAGAAAGCTTTCAAATACCATTTTAAGCATTTTAATAACTTTGATGGAAATTTTAAACTAAGAATAGATGAAGCTATAAAAATTAGTTTTTAATTCATTTGTAAAGTCTGCCTCCTGATTATTACGTAACATACAATTAAAATGTTATTTCCTTCTACCAAGAAGCCCAACATTTCGGCTTTTGACGAAAGCCCAAATTGAACCACGATCCAATTATCAATAAATGTGTAATGCATATTTATTTCAAAATCATAATTGAAATCGAAATAAAATATATTTTAATTAATTCTGTTTATCTAAAAATTGTTTTATTCAAACATTATAATTTTTCTGTTCAGAAAGCAAATCTTATTCCTAAAATAAAAATTCGCAACATCCAACAAAATTTATTAAAAAAAATTTCGAAATGTTTATATTGAATTTTAGATGTAGCAATAATATTTATATTAAATATGAGACCGGAAATTAAAACTTAAACAATTATATATATATATTGACATCGTATTTGAATAAAGTACAGTAAAACATTGACTTTCAATCAGTCTCGCCTCATAACATACTCCTAAATTACTGTTTTCTGTAAATAATTAACTCAATTTTTAGTAAATAAAAAGTGCGACTAAAATGGTTTATATATTTATAACTGATTTATCATTCTATTATAATTACAAAAATCAGGGTTGCCGAATCCCCTAAATGTTTCCAACTGTCGAAAATATTGATTTTTTCATAGAATTCAATTCAATCCTTTATACACTCTTTTCTTAAATAATACATAATTGTACAGAATAAGCCAAAAAATAGGATGAGGCTTATGAAAGGAAGGGGAAGGTTACCAGCTATGGCTAACTTTATAAGGAACTATCCCAGTATTCTGCTCATGCTCATAAAACAGAAACTTGGACAGCGGCATTTACTACTGTGTCCCAAAATTTACGTATGCTAGTCCATAAGTTCCAAGATAGTTCTTTTATATTTGTAATGATTTACACAAAGTTTCTTATTAGATTATTTTAGCTCAGAATAAATGTCATGTTGTTTAATAACATAATTAAGACATATATATTTAGACATTGTTGTATTTAATTACGTTTTCGAATATAATGACGATATAAAAAAAACGCGTATTTTCGAACTAATAAAATAAACATTGAATATATTGAAATTTAAAATAAACGTTCTTACAAGGTCACTAAAATTGTACTCAGAAACACAGCATATTTGACGTAAACATATGAAAATGTAACAAATTTTTAATAGGAAAACTGTTAATGCATTTCTGCTAAAATTAATAATAAGTATAAAAATGACATTGACTTGTAATTAATTAATTTTTGAACTGGCAACAATATATTAATGAAATTTGTTGATGGTCATTGCTATGTTTTTCATTATAAAAATTAATAAAAATTTTATTTGTATTAAATATTTCACAATTTAATCGGAAATTTAATGTTTATCGCATTCAGGAATTTTACTGTGCAGTTTTAAATAAAATTTCAGCCCTTCCAAAACTCTTAAATATCTTTTATTAATTTTAATTAAAAAAGAAATAAGGTTTTTTTGAAAACAATATGTTATGAAATAACACAATTAGGAGAAATTGGAAAACTTTAATTCTTGTACTGCAACCTTTTCCAAGTTTTAACGGAACTTTTATCAGACATAAATGAGAAGATACCGGGAGTAATTTAGACTGCTATTTCATGCTCTCTTCCATATGTTAAATTCAGGGGAGGGGCTCAAACTTCGTGTGTTTATCAAGGAATAATTTCAGTTGAATTGAAATTCAACGCGGGGGAAAAAGCGGTTACAGCTAGTATGAAATAAAATGACATTATCGAAATAAATAGAAATAATTTTCTATTACCCCATACCCATTTCTGTGCAAGCAAGAAAGATGTGGTTTTCTGTTTACTTCTTACTGATACCTTCAGTACACAGAGCTACTAGTTTCAGGGACGGATCTACACTTTCTGTAGCCCAGGGTAAAAGTGGCGTCCAGCGATTCTCCATCTGCAAATCACAATACCTCTATTATATAACTTATACGTCAGGCTACTGGCGCCCGGGATAGTCGGCTCCTTTGCCCCCCTAAATCCACCGCTGACTAGTTTTTCAAACACAAGTGGTTTATTTTGGAAACAACTTAAATATTTTTTGAATTTGATCTTGACTGCTGTCTCTTATGATTTGAAAGATGGGTCATAGATCCTTAGAAACCAATTAAAACCATTCACAAGCCTAAAATCACTGTTTTTTAATCCAAACCACACAAAAATCTTATTCTATTTTTGTTGTTCGGTTATGGTGATGTATTTAGTAATATAATTTATAATCATCGAATAATTGATTATTGTTCAACAATGAATTGATACACAATACTCACAGCCCCCACTATATATACTCCTTATAAACGCGTAAGTATGCGTTAAAAAATTGAATGTAAATAGATATTGTATTTTTATATTTACATGATATTTCTAAAGAAAAAGTAAAACGATTCATGTAAACTGTATAATGATGACAAGTGCATATGGAACATGCGTTGATTGAGGATTCCGTTGTACGATTGGTTTTTGTTGAAGTGTCATTATGGTTGAATTCATTTCAAAAAAAGCTACAAATTTTTATTTTATTTAGAAAAGCATATCTTCTTTAATCTTTTCCAAATAACAGCTATACTTTTTTTAAATGCTCTGCGATCCTATCCAAGTATTCAAAATTTGTTTACATTTTTTCATCACGTTCAAAACAGCAAGTATGAAAGATTTAGCAACATTTTCAACGGAAAGGGGGCTCTAATTTTAATTTATGTTGAGAAATTTTTTAATTAAAAACTGCTATAACCTTTGAACGAGGCGGAGAAATATTACCAAATTTTGTATCCATGAAATTTCATTCCAAAGAAATTTCATTAAAAAATTTTGGGAAACATTTTTGTCCAAATCAATAAATAAGAAATTTACTCAATCGCGATTTATCACTCAGGTGGGTATGCTATCAATAGTATAATATTTTACTCAGACTAAATTTAGGATATTCATAAACAAAATAAAAATTAAACAGTGCAGTAAGGAAGATGCACAAATTTTTGTATCACTTCAATTAAAGAGTCCTAACTTCACGGACATAAATTTGAAGTTATTTTTTTAAATTCTTAAAATTAGCCAAAATATGGACGTTTAAAATTATTAATTAAAAGGAGATTTGCATAAATGACGTCATTTATGTTCATCTCCATAGTGATTATACAAAAGGGTTATTATACGGTCAGAAGCCCTATTGATGTCCGTCCATAGAACTTATTTACACTTCCCTTCAAAATTTAATATAAATAATGTTAATTAGTACAAATAAGTTGATTGTGAATAAAAATTTAACATAAATTACATTAATATTCGAAAATTTTGTTATGCGAATTTTCTATAGAAAATGACTGCTTATCGTAGAATCACCCATAAATCTTTTTTGCTTAAAATGCTTAAAAGCTTATAACTTATTCGTTTTTGAATCAATTTTAATTTAATTTTCGAATTTTGTTTGGTATTGAGCCTAGATTTCAATGGGTAAAATTTGTTTATTGCATCTTCCCTATCAAATCTCGCTGCAAGCCATCGGTATAAAATGTTTATCAAAATAGAATGCCGTCAACCGGATATGTATAATTTGTCTACGGAACCATTAAAAAAGAATTAGTGAAAAAAAAGAATTATTTTATATATAAAATAACATTTTAATGGTAGTTTGAATTTTTGTGTTATATTTTATATTTGTGTTTGTTACAACAACACCAGCATTTATATATTATTGAACCTTCTTCTCAAGCAACACACAAAAACAACGTAATCTGTGTGTGTTTACTATTTTAAACAACAACAATAAACAATAAAATGCAACAAATTTCAAAGTAATCATTATTGTGACTGAAGTTTTTTAATCAAAATATGTGCGTTAAACTTTTATCCGGTGGCGTGAGTGAATGAGTGTTTAAAAATGATTATGTTTTTATTAAAATAAAAGTGTGTTTAAAAAATAGTTTTCTTAATTTCATTTTCCATTAGTAATAAATCATAAAATTTATTTTTTATTTTGATATCTTCTTCTTATTGGTGTGATTATTAAAATTGTATTTTTAAATTATTATACTGACCGGTAAAAAACAATGAATAGCTTTTTTGGCTATAAGTTTGTTTATGTTAATAAAATTGGTTTGAGAGAAAAATTGACTTGTACCGAAATCTATTAAGGGTACAAAGTAAACTTACGTTTGAGTAAATACGCGAAAAAAACGTGGTTGTCGACTTGAGCGCCAATATATTCCGTTCACTGTTGGATAAATATTTGTTCAATTGTTTACATATAAATTGTATATCAAATGCGAAACAAAATGTATTGAATAATTACAAAAAATTACATTAAATTGTCATTATTGGGTTGAAAATAATAAAAATAATTGAAGAAATTGGCATTAGTAATTACTTTTTAATTGCAAATATAAATATTCATTTAAATTAGTTTATAAATTTTGAGAAATTTCCTATGTTAAATCAAACACCATTCACAGAGTTATATATCATTTGATTGATAAACTAGAATTTCGTAATCATACAACATTTTGATGAACGGTGTCCATAGCTTTAGTAGATGTACCACATTGTTGAGCATATTACGAAACTAAATTACTTTTATTTTTAATTCAAAGTTTAAACCAGTACGTACTAAATTTATTTTAATACAAATGGCTAATTCATTTACAACAATTTTCTCAATTTCTTTACCAATCAGTATATTCTAAAATCTATATATAATAATGTTTTTCTAATGGTAATATTTTTGGTGGTCTGTTAATATTTTATAAGAAAATTTTTAATTTTATGAAGTGTTTTCTTTTTTGATTTGAAAATAAATTTTGTTTGAACACATAATTATTATGATTGCATTTAAAAAATGAAATTTTGGTAATAAGCCAAGTTTATTTTTTGTGTCTAGTAAAACTAGTTATCATTTCCGGAAAACATTTTTTTAAATAACATATTTTTTTGGGTAATTTATGTATTTTTGAATGAAATTTTGAAAGTCGATGAATTGTAATTTTTCATAGTGCGCATATGTCATAGTTTCTAAGCTCTACGAATATTATGGTCAAATTATTTGTAGACTTTTGATCTTTTGATCATTAACATTATTTCGACAATTAATAATGTTTTGCTTGTAATTTATACATATCTATGTTTTTCTTGGCAATCAAAAATGGATAAATTTTTGTATGGCAAATTACTTTTTTTATGTTCATTATTTCTATGTCTATCGAGAGGCGTTTTCCGAATAAAAACAACGATTTTAAATTTGTCAGTGTAAAATAGATAGAAAACAGAACTTGATGAATCGCATTTGAGTCAGTCATCTTAAATTTTTTCTGGTGTTAACGTCTTGGGTAATAGAAAGTACAGTATAAGATACAAAATTTCTATACTGTGAATGTTGATACACATATTGAGATTTGAGAGTGACATACATCTATGTTGACAATCACATATTAATGAAATTAAACTAGTATTCATGATGACCAATGTATCGATTTTTTGCAGAGTTCAGCATCGATATGAAGTATTTTGTGCATCTCTTAGTATAGTTTAAGAAACAATTTTCTATTGGTTTTCCTAACGTAATTAAGACGAGAAAAATATGAAAATTAAAACTTATTTCACGATTATATGAATAGTTTTTGAAATAGTAATGAGATATCTTTTGATAAATAGGATTGAGCGATATCTTGAAAAACGTTTGACTCAATTTTAAGAGGATTTTTTATTCCAATTTCGCTAAAATTTTGTTTAACTTATAAAAATCAAATCTACTTGAAGATTCGATGCGTAGAATTAAAAATATCTCATGAAATCCTATTCATGCTGGGAAAAAAATCAATAATGTAAACAGTATTTAAACCACTCATGAATCAAATCTTAATTTTAAATTACATTTTCTCCATATTTGGAAATCAAATTGCAAACAACGGATTTATATATTTTTATTACGCAAGGATAAATGACTAATACATATATTTATTTCCTGATTATACAATTCTTTTGTCTTTATTTAAAAGGTTTATATATCGTCAATGTGTGTAGTAGTCTTTTAAAACAACTTTGGGTCGCGTTGATCCTCACATGATGGGGAGTCTAAATCATGTGTTACGCACGGAAATGCATAGCAACAATACAAATCATTCAGTAAAACAAAATCCAGTTTTATTAAAATTGTATAAATTCAGCATCAACATCACTAAAAAACCGGTTACTGTAAGATAATTGTGAATGAAATAAAAATGCGTTTTGAGTCATCGCATCCAATATATAAATCTTTTGTTCTTTTTAGTTTTGATTTTATATCAAATTATAAAGCACACTCCACATACATTAACAAATATTTCAGCAACATGAAATAAAATTGTTCAGTTAATTTTAGAAATAATTTTCATTTGTTGAAAGCAAATCTTATTCAATTACAAAACTTTAAATAAATTTTTTAATTTAATTTATCACCTGAGAGTGAATAAAATTTTAAAGTTAAAAATAAACGAAAAATTTAAAAACTCCTTCGCATTGAAATACAGATTAAAAAATTTTTCCAACGATTTGATGAAAATTCTTGACAAATTATAAATTTTATAAAAATTTTCATAATAATTTTCTTTTCTATTTATTAATCTTAATATTTTTTTAAATTTTTATCAAAGAATGTTTAGTATTTTTGATTAAGATCAAAAAACACTCTTGCTTAATTTTAGCAAAACAAATATCCAAATTTTTCCCATGTTTCCCAGAAAAATTGTGGATGATGTATTCATCTCCTTGACATAAGTCCCTTGATGTATTTGGAAAACAAATATATCTTTTTTTGTTTATCCGAAAATTTATCTAGCGATCTAAGAATGGTTTAATCGATTTTGATAAATAAGCCGTCGTTCCGTGCAGCTTCGGATCCTGACGCCAATCATTTAGACGACCAAGAGTTCGTGTTCAAATTTGCATTATACTAAGTCCACTGTCCAACGCACCATTAAAAAGATACACTATCCCCGGGTGACATAGGCCTCTATTTACCCCTGTATTCTCACGAGAACGGGAATTACGCTGGTGAAACCGCTAGTAATTAATAAAAAAATAATACATTCTTTTTTTAAATATTGGTTTAATACCCAATTGAAGTACCCCGACACGTCTTACAGTTAAAATATCGATTATAGAACTTTTAAATCACATCCCATAATTTTATAAATGATAAAAATAATTTTTCAATAATCTAATTTAAAACAAAAATGATGTTAATAACCTTTGTACACCTCAAAAAAACACTAAAAATAATTACAAACGTTTGCGTTAAAATAAATATATGATTATAAAAACAACTTTAAATGCATAAATTTTGTTAAGTGTATATTATTAGCGCAAAAAAAACACATATTTATTATTTATATTATGAATCACAGAGTTCAGACCACACCATAGGTACAATTATTTTAATAGAATCAACAATAATATATTACGATCATATGTGTTATGATTATTATAAATTTAATTGAATTTTTGAAAAATAAATTATTTTAATTGAATAGAAATAGTAACCTAAATAAAATTTATACGAATAATACAATATAATACAACTATATCTAAATTTTCTCAGATTTTTTACAATAAACAGGTGAAAATAAAGTAAACAGTGTTAATACCTCACATATGGTGTCTTTTAGATGTCTATTCGTCATAAACATAATTCAAAAACAAGGATGATATTTCGTGACGGTGTTTTCTAGACCTAAAAATTTCTTATAGATACTTTAAAAGATATTTTTAGGTTTAGAAAACGCCATCACGAAACACCAACATAATAACAATGTCTTTGCCTTCAGGTAATGAAGGACCAAAAAGTCTAGGTACAAGGGACACGATTGCAGTTTCCCTCTAAATAGACTCGAACAATTATATTTGGAATATAGTAAAGAAATCACTTGAAATATACGGAGTTATTGAGTTGGGTTTCAAGAATCATACTTACCACAGCTACTCTAAAGACTAGCGTCTTTACGCCTATGTAAAGACGCTAAACGGCTTTTTAGATAACAAGAATTATTATTTATTTTAAAATGCCGAAAACATTATTTGTAATTCAAAATGCATTTTTAATGATTTTCGACGTTGAGTAACGTCTATTGGTTTTGTCCCACGTATTTATAAAAATACAAAATAATTAGATCTAGGAAATTGGGGCAAAAAACAAATCGAAATTTATTCGAAAAATCCTAGAGTTCTCATTAATAGATATAATTTCGTTTTTCCAGGTAAAACGTTCATTTTAACCCAAAAAAAATTTATAAAATACACCATATAAATTGTATGTTTTGAAATTTTAAATAAACATTCATGTCGATGCGTATTTTTTTAAACTTGACTGTACAATCTGCCTAAATTACACTTTCGTATGATGACCAAAAGTTGGTAAAAAATTTATGCGTCATTCGTTTTATATATAACAATAAAATATGTTTTGTATTTTCCATATTTACATATTTAGTTGAGATCATTATTTGGCCTACTTAAGTTACAAGGACCACAAAATTGAACGTAATAGTCTAGTAAGAATTCACCTATTCAAAATTATTCTTGTAATTATTGTTTACGGTTAACTTTTTGTAGCGATAATTATTGACAATTTCAGCTAATTAAATACTGATGATTATTATATTATAGTGTAGTGAAAATATAGAATTCAATTGGCTTACGTAGATCCTGCTTGACGTATATAAAAAATATACAGCTTTTATTAAAACAATATGTGTTGTGTATATTCAGATATATAATTAATTATATAAATATGCAAATGCACTTCGTTTATATAAAAGTGTACTTATAAAATTTTGAACGAACAATATGTAATTTAGATTAAAACATAACATTTAGATAAATATATATATATATAAATAATATTTGTATTCATCTGTGTGTATAGATATACAATTATAACATAACGATCATTGATCTCTTACCGATTCAATTTCTTGGTAAAAACACATAGATATATATTTATTGAATGAATCATATAATGTGTTCAGCCTCTTTATATGATTAATCAAGTGAAATTAGTACCTTTATTATGTTGTGTAACCATTTAGTTAAAAATTTGATTCAACAAAAAATTACTCATTTGCATGTATCCAAGAAGAACTATGAAGTAATTTTAAGTAAATGATAAAAGTATATGGCCCCCAAATAAAAAACATCAATTTGTTCGCATGAAAATCAGTATAACTATAAAGACCTCCCACTGACGTAACGTAATTACCGATTTCAACCGAACAACAAAGTTCAGTAACAACAGACACAGTCAGAACATGGATTAACTTGCCCCATCGTTGATTGTCAGATCCCAATTAGTGTAGATCAAAGTTTTTATCTTAAAAAAAAAAGTATTATTTTAAAAACTTTTTAAAAAATTGAGAAAGAAGCAAATTTGCAGAAAAATATTAATCATAAACTTTATTATTTCAAATTATTTATTATATGAATGAGTCAGATTAATTTGTTATTTTATAACAAACAAAAAAATAACCTTTAGTTTAGTTACCTTTAAAACTAATTACAAAATTAATTTTCTTGAAACACATTGTAGGTCATAAAAATAATTAAATCATATAAAATAATAATATTTTAGTTTTATAACAAAATTATTAAAAAATTGTCTAATATACAGATGATCCATTTTTAACCTGATATTTTTTTATTATAGATTTGAAATCTTTAAAAAAAATTATCAATTTTTGTGTGAGAAAAAAATATGTTTTTAAGTTATGCACAAAATTAAATAGCATTTTTTATATTATACAAAAATAGTTTTCAAAAATGGCTTAAATTTGTTACAAATAAAAATTTTAGTAAAGAGTCTTTGAAAAATTTTTTTGTATTTTCACTTGGGGACAAAACAGTTTCATAGAATCCTGTATTAAAATTTAAATATTGTTAAAAAGCTCTCGTATAAGAAAGACATTTTGTATACAATTATTCTTGAATACAAAATGTCTTTTAAATCTTGCTAAAACTAAGTTTGCAATTCAAATCAGGTCCAATTCTCACACTTAACTGTTGTCGTCACTTGTTTTGTTTTTATATAAGTTAATCAAATTTAAATAAATCCTTTATATAATATTTGATGTTTAAAATTAAAAAATCGTCTAATATTTAATAACAGTAATTATCCATAAATCAATAATTAAATTAAAGTGGACCATTTCGTGTTTATAATAATTTTAAACTTTCAATTGATTGATTTATTTTAAATATCAAGTAGCAAATTCTTAGTATAGCATAGTGTGTGTATATTAGTAGAAAGTATTATTTTATTTTATTTTTATTTATTTTTTATCAAACTTAAATTATTTCCTTATTGTGAATATTAATTACGTCCTAATAAATTTTATGGTCATATCCTAAGAGAATATTATTGTGTGAAATAATTTTAATTAGTGACAGGTCTGTTAACTTTCAGCTTAATTAATGAATAATTTGTAATTAGAATAACCAGATCATAGTTTTTTTGTGAGAAAACAAATCAGCAGTTAGGTAACAATTATTTAATTTGAAAAAAAGGTGGCTTGTCATGGGACAGACACCCGGCAGATATGAAACATCACAGTAAAAATGTAGTTCAAATTGTTATATTAATTTGTTACAAAATAGTATTATAATTATATGTTTATTGGATGAATTTGAGAAATTATGGACACTCTATAATCAGTTTCACAACAGAATAAATTTCTAACAGATAAACTACTTTGTACTGCAGATACATAAAAATTAAAAGATTCGTCAAAATTTTGACTCAAAAACCGTTTTTTTTTTTTAATTTCACTGAATAAATATTACAAAATTTCAAAAATCATTCATTTAAACTTGCAATAATAAATCTAAAATAAAAACTTAATTCCAGAGATTTTACTTTATATACGTCGTGCAATGTACGCATTTTAAAACTATAATTTAAAAACATTTTTAAATGAGAAATTATACGTTTAAATATGTTGACACATTCATAATTAATCTAAAAATGAATCCTGGATCCGTAGCCAAAAATCATCGATGCATCTATATGTATATGTAATATATTAAAAATTGTACAGAACCATTTGTAGATTGATTACGTCTTAGACTTGATAACGATTTTATTTTATTTTTTTTATTATTATTTTAATTTCGTTTAACGGAACTTGACGTCAATAGTGGAGCGGCGTGACATAGCATTGTGGCATATGCGGCGTGTGTAGTGCATTCTAATAAACACAACATTAAAATAGTTTTTTAATGTCATTATAATAATATTCTTCACACAATTTTACTTCAAAATGTTTATTTAAATTCACTAATAAAACTAAAATAATTTATTGAATGCATTTTATAGATCGAGTGGAAACCAAAATAAATTTAAGCAACTGATCATTTGTCTTTTGAATCAATAATAATTGTTTTTTATGACTTAAAATCCTGTTTGATTCTAGAGACTAGATAATCTTGGTCTTGATCTCGTTTTTTTTTTACAATACCAATATTATTATTGCAGGACTAATTTTACTCATCACAATTATAGGCAACTACTCGATACTAGAATGTAGGTGCAAACTTTATATATGCATTAAAAATGTGTATAGGGCAGTCTTCATAAGACGAATATAAATTAATTTGGTACTTTTTTAAAGTTCGTTTTAAAAATAATGGCATTTTAAAAATTTAATTATTTTTTGAAGTGTATCATTTTTATTTATAAGCAATACTTACTACTTCTTAGTTATTGAACAATTAGACAAAATATCTAATACAAATGTCTATTTGTCTATATTATTTATGCTTACTACATGTATACAGTTTGACGTCAGTGTTTTTTATTTTAATGCGTCTGTAATGATGTTGTGCAATTGAAACAAAAATTTGGTACAAACATTAAACACATATTTATAAAGAAATAAGAATCAAAATGTGTTTATCATATGTCAAAATGAAATTGCATTAATAATTATTATTAAAGCTATAATGTTGTTCTAAATCCTGGTTTAAAATTGTTTTTTTATCTCATTGGCAATAAATAAATAAACACACGTCTTTATAAAGAATGTCACTGATATGATGCAATTTACGATTATTGGCTAAATGAAAATGAAAAGTAGGTGTTTGGAATTTAAAGGGATTTGAATTATTTTATACTTAAATGTAATATAACCGGTATACATATGAAATATTTGAGGGTATATGAAATTTAGTCTAAAGCGTCTGTCTGCATTTTCAAATATACATCACATAAAAATAATGTCACACATCTAAAACTTCTTGAGAAACTTTTCTATCGTACCCTTGTATTATCTGTCATTCGGGATGATAAGTCTGGTATAAACCACCAATTTTACCTCCACATCCCCCCGAAATTCCACTTTCCAGAAACTTTTGATCCTTCGATTTATTTTACCCCTTGTTTTAAACAATTTTTACCATTGTTCGTTTCTTGCTACTAACGTATTTTTTGCAAGCGTTTTCATTGTTTCCTGCTACCAATTTACTTGATTTTATTACCTACATTTTAAGGTTTTATTAGTCTAATTATAAACTATACTAAACCGAGGATATACGGACTAATAGTACATAATTCAGGTCTGTAGTCTTCGGAATAGATTAGGAGAAGAACGTTTAATGTGAAATAATGCCAAAAAAAATATCCCATTGCATCTGTCACTTAATTATTTATAGAAGAAATTATTTACATTATTTTAGGGTAGCTTTACATATACAGGTTGTACTAGCGTTTTCAATACGTTTCAAATGCACTGCCTAACTTTCGAATTCTCGCTTTTATAAAACGTCTCTAAAAAATCTGGAAAAAATTCGCAGAAGTATATGGATAATAAAAATTATAAAATTAATTGTTTCAAAGTAATTTGTTTCAGTCGTGAGATATTTTTATATGTTTAAAAAAATTCCTTTAGATTATTTTTATTATTAAAAACAAAAGAAAAATAACAAAATTACATTTTATAATTACATTATAAATAATATAAATCACTAAGGACAAATATTTACATACTAATTACATTCCATAACATATGAATATCTATACGCAATTGCATATGTGTTTCTGTGTACAGAACTTTAGCATTCTGTATCAAAAGTAACATTTCAGTTTATCCTACATCCTCAAATATTCAGTTTTATGTTGACTGGTATTTTTTATTAGTTCATTTAAAGCGCCTTTACTTTACGAAAATGGAACTAAAGTTGATTTTTAAAAATTTTTGAATCATAATATGGGCGAAAACTGTTTCGAAACTCTTGATAAATAAAACAATTCTTTAGGTATTCTTCCAGAAGTCATATTATTATATGTGAATACTTTGTTTTCCAAAAAATAAAATATAAAAAATAATTTTTGAGATTTTGTAATTTTGAATTTTGTTATAGTTATGAAATTGGTTTCACAATTTGATGTGTAAAATTCAGTATCCGTCAACTACCTGTATTATTTCAATTATATGATCATAGCCATTACTATTAGCCAAACCAGAATTACCGGTTTGACTAATTCCATAAGTTACGCTGTAAAAATATTTCAAATTTGACTCATTAATTAGATCAGTTTTTTGTATTATAAATATGTATTTATTATTCAAATTATTGCTGTGCTGTTCAAAAATTTCAGTGCCTCGTTTTCGATACTATTCAGTAATTCAAAAAAAATACAAAAACCTGATTTCTGTGACAATTCAATAAGTTATTTGAATCTGAAATATCTCATACTAAAAGCGATTTCTTGGATGGATTTCAGCCGATATTTAAAACTTTTTCAAAATCATTTAATGTAATTTATTAAATAAACAAAAGCCACCTTCACGAAGGTATAATAATTGTATTTGATTCACACTTGCTTGTTTGTTTTTTTCCCTCTTAAATAACATAAACATTACCAATAATAATAATTAAATTATTATCCTTGACTATATTCTATCTTAAAATAATAATGTTCTTTTTTCAACCATTATTATTAATACAATATTCTTTGTCCATTACAAAATAATATTTTTATAAAATTTATATTTAATACACACAGACAGTGTACGTTTTGCATTCAAGGTTAATAAAATAGAAACTAAAGATAGATAAATTTGATATATTAATAAATAATTAAAATATTTTTAAAATATCATTGTCATATTTACTTTTTATATTATAAAAATAAATTTAAAAAAAAATTATAGAATGGGAGGTACTTTAGTATACAAAAATTGAACACCGTATTCTGTAAACAGATTTGTGCTAAGAATACCTCTATTAAATAGATACGGATGTTATTGATCCAAAATTTTGTCCATTTACTATTTTTACGACTCGCTTCCTATTTCAATGAATAAGAAGGTTTGGAGTTTGGATGCCTGTAGGACGAAGAAACCTCTATTCACGTTGAACTTGTAGAAATCTTCAGGGTGTTAAATCGAAAAGTAAAATCTTGGATCCATTCATTATGGGAATTGTGGGCTTTTTGCGTGGCCACTGGTCTCGATAAAAATCTCTAGCATCACCTGCTCTAGATGGTTCTTTCACGTCATCTTGAGTCAGATGGCATCCTGGCCTTCAGGTGATGGAGTGTTCTAAAGGAGAATGAATGAATTCTTGACAGAATAAGATGCACGATTTCTGCAAACTCAAGTACCTTCAGATACTCTCCTCTAATATGGATTAATGCCAATTTATAAATGTCATTTTTCTATGATTAGTCAATAATTTTTTTGTCTTCATGTCTTAATGTATGTATGAGACTCGAGGCTAATCGCCGTATGTTTCTTGTCTGTATACAATTTCTAATATAAATAAATATAATATAAATTAAATGTCAAATTTAATTTGTATACAGTTCAGTCAATTGTCCTTAAGAACTTTAAGTAGTTTGCTGAACTATTTTTAAAATAATGTTGATAGAAATCTTATGGCTTTATATTAAACATCTTCTCGTAAAATTACAAATCAAAAAAATTTAGCCATTCCATTATAATAAAACTAAGCCCCTAGTTGGAGTTTGTTGAAGGAAGAACGAAGATTTTTCATCGATTCTTGAAAATGATGTTAGATGTTCTTCGTTATATTTAAACGCCTTTATCTTTCTTCCTTCTAACAACTAGATACTTTCAGACGTACCCTTACCATCCAACTGCATAGTAGGTCCTATTATGGATTTCGATATAAAACCTAAATGGACACGAAACTCTTCATTGAGATGTGGGCTACATTAATAGATTTGAACTTTTCAACATACTAAAATATATTTATATTTTGAGTAAGTCTAGAAGTTTGGTATCGTCATTCAAAAAAAAAAAAATATATATATATATATATATATATATAAACGAGATATTTAAAACTGCTTACAGTAGCACTGATTTATGCTTTATAAATTTATTTTTAATATTAAATTAAATTTAAAATAAATTTTATTTTTAAAAATTATTAGCTCAGTATTTAAAAAATAAAAACATCAATAATTTATACTCAACAAAAGTTATATTAATTTCCAAATATTTAAATATGTAATTTTCCCCAAAATTATTTAATAATATTTATAAATAATCATATATATTTATAAAATGATTCATAACCATATATGCATGTATAATTAATGACAAAACGTAAATAAAACACCTACAAAACAACACATCGCCTCTATCTGACTCATTTTGCATCATTTATTTTATGTAATTAATAAAAAAACATTATTTAAATAAATTTTCATATGAATTAAAATTTGATAATATTTCCTTGTTTTATCAATTCTTTAGAAAAATAAAAATAAATTTGTTTTCTTGGTAAGGATATACCAGTTGATTTAAAAATATGACTACAGAAAAATACGAAACACGAAGAAATATTCAAACAATTTATTGTTTAATCTTCAGATTTTAGAATGTATGATTTAGATTATTTCTTATTGTCTCTACGAGTGGGAAACACTTGGATCATAACGGTCTACTGTGATATCTATTTTCGATGATCTGAAAGGACCAACCAAGTGGCCGTGGGGATGTTTTTTGATAAAACAAGAGTAATTAAGTAACTCCGAATAATTAAGTTAGCGATTTCATTCAGCCTCAAATATTGTGGACTTAAGTTTATTCAACTTTAAAAAACCGACGAAAAGTTCAAAATTTTTTGTTCGCTGTTTATGGGGTTTCTTGTATAATTGAAGTCTAAAAAATTCAAAAATAATATTTATTTTACGATCGGTCGACTAATTTTTGAGATATTGCATGAAATACAACCGATAAATCGGCCTCTGGATCGGATTTTTAGCAATATCTCAGAAACTACTAGTCCAATCATTAAATAGATATTATTTTTGAAATCTACGGGTCAAAATACACTTACAAACATAGATTTTCACAAAATTGGATTTAAAAAAATTTTTTCAAATTTTCACATTTTTTTCCAGGGGTACCCCTTTGAAAAAATCGAAAAAATTGGGTAAAAATTATTGCCCTTGATTTGGATGAAATACATAATCTAGGGTAATTTCAACCCGCAGAATTCAAAAATAATATCTATTTAACGATTGGACTAGTAGTTTCTGAGATATTGCTAAAAATCCGATCCAGAGGCCGATTTATCGGTTGTATTGCACTTGTATTTCAAGTGCAAACCGTCACTAAATTAGCAACGAGTAACATAACTCCTCAGAGAATCATTACAACTAGCTAATGCATACTGATGATGACTAGTTTGTAGTCGATATACGTATTTATACAAATACAAAATAATTTGATATAGGCAATTGGGGCAAAAATCGAAATTTATTCCAGTAATTAATCTTTTAAGGCTAAAACTATATTACAATTTTATTTATAAGACACATTTACGTATATACAAATCAATTATTAATAATAATTAACTAAAACAAAATCAACATCTTAAATTTAAATTAATAAAAAATTTTATAATCACACCATAAATTAAAATATCTTTTTAAAGGTAGTAAAATAAGAGAAAAACACCATAAATATGACTCATATTATATAAATTAATAAGTTACAATACCGCGTTCATTTTTATTTAATAACAGTGTGTATATATGTACAGTGTATACCTTATACTTTATTTGATTCAAAGACTTGAGAGACAAAACTTGTGTATACATTTTATTAATAAAATGAAATTTAAATCAAACAACAATCATGTCTAAATAAAAATAAAAAAAGTATTCTTAGAAATAAAAAAAATAAAAAACAACAACAAAGCCATGCTTAATTTCTTCCGTCGTTCTAAAACCAAAGACACTATTGATTATACTAAAAATGAAACGCAAAAAGAAAAATTTAAACAACTAACAACGCTAGATGATTCAACAATACTATTAACATCAACACCATCTAAAAATAATAGTAAAGTGGCTCCGCTACACCACGATAATGGTACTAAACAACAACGTAAATTAACGTCACTGACAACGACGACGGCGGCGGCGGCAACATTACTTAACGATGCTCACACAAATGGAAGTGGTGGTGTACGAGTAAGTAATGTGATCCGTAATAGTCCACCACCGTCACCGTCTTCAACAACGAGCATTGCTACGAATAATAATAATCCTATTCTACAACAACCAAGAGATCGTCGTATCATTGGCCACAAGCCATATGTGGCAAATATTTGTGATTTAGTGTATTTAACAAATGATCATCATCCACAAAAACAGCAAACTCAATCGAATAAAAAAATTAGTGGTGCATCATTTAAAGATATAATGGCACCGGCGATGGGATGGCGCAATAAAAATAAAAATAATAAAAAAGGTAAAAATAAACAACAACAACAGAATACAACGCAGGCGCAATCAACATCATCTACATCAACTGCAGTTGTGAAACAACAATTAACACTGAGTGGTGATATGGGTAATAATAATACCAGTGAAAATAATGGAAAAAATATTGTTCAACAAACTGGGAATCAAAAAAGTGATAAACAAGAGATAAATGTAACTAAATCTCAAGTAAGTAATAATGATCAAACATCCATCACATCGTTAGAACGACCAATAAAACCCCCACGTGTTGAAAAAACAAATTCTATTTTAAGAACATCGAATACAAGTTTGCAACAGCAACCAATTATTGAGAACAGTGTAAACGATTTGAAATATCAATCATCGAATACAAATCAATCAACATTCAGCGATACAACTGAAATATTTTTACCAAACGATTCAACGAAACAAGTTAATCATTTAAGTGAACAAAAATCGAAACAAGGACAAACGGGAGTGGTTAGTGTAAAAAATTTGCCAAAAATAAATTCTGAATTAAATAATAATGATAATAAAGTGGTTTCAAATCAAGAATCAACAAAAATGGGAAATCAACAAGCGTCTGTAACAAATGTTCAATCAACAAGTAAACCACAATCTTCAATTAAAAATGTAGAAAATACATTGAGTAATGATAGTAAAGTGTTGATTAATCAACAAAATAAGGCGCAATCTTCAGTGAATACTAATTCGGATAAGAAAGTGTTGGAAAATCAAAAAAATTCGGTTGATTCAAATAAGGGACAATCTTCAATTAATACCAATTCAGATAAAAAAGTTTTAGAGAAACCAAAAAATTTGGTTGATTCGAGTAAGGAACAATCTTTAGTGAATAGTAATCAAGATAAAAAAGTGTTTGGAAATCAACAAAATTTAGTTGATTCAGGGCAAAATAAAGTTGAAAATTCTCCAAATAATAATAAAGTGTTGATCATTAATCAACAGGCGGTTAATTCAAATAAAGAACTTTCTGAGAAGAAAATTGAAAATGTAAATCAACAACCACAAAGTAATGTGAGTAAAGTGATAGTTAATCAACAACCAAATAAAATGGCAAATCAACAAACATTACTCACAAACAGTGCCGATTTAAGTAAACAAAGTGCAGTGAAAAAAGTTGCAAATCAACCAACACAAAATTCAAATATTAGTAAAGTTATGATTAATCAACAACTAACTAAAATCGATAATCAACAAGTCTCAGCAAAAGAAAACTCTGCTGGTACGGTATTACAAAACGATAGTAAAGTGTTATCCAATGAACAACCGCATAAAATGGTCAATCAACCCACGGTGAATCAACAAAATCAAGTTATGCAGTCATCTTCAATGCAACCGAATAAAACACCTACTTTAAATAAAATTGATTCAGTTCCAAATAAAAATATTCAAGAACAAAATTCATCATTGATTCAGCAACATTCAACAATTGCCTCAAATGATATAAAAAATATAACCCAATTGAATTCTTGTTCTTCTTCCCCGAAATCAGTGCCAGAAAATACTACGAAAATGCAATCACAAGAAATTCCCACAAATCAACAAAATGGTATCAATAGTGATAATAACAAAGAACAAACTAATGACGTAAAACAGAGTGTACAAAAAGTGGTGGCAATTAATGATAACATAAACAATGAACAAAATAGCATAAACAAAATGAATAATACAAATAAACAAACGGAACAGTGTGGTACAGTGACGACACCAACAAAATTACAAAAAACAAAAAGTGTAGGATCAAATGAAAATATATCAATCGGTGCACCACCAATGACTTGCTGTTCAATTGCAATTCCAGTACCAACGAAAATATTAAAAAGTGATAAAATACCAGTGACTGCAATTATTGAACGAAAACAATCAATAGATAAAATAACCAGTGATTTATCGACACACGGTCAACCGAAATCAAATGACGGATCAACGACTGAGCAAACGTATGTTGATTTTTTTTAATTGTATTTTTAATGTGCTTTTATTATGTTAATAAAAAAAAAATTGAAAATACTCAAAGTCTGTTTTATTAATCGTTAACACTTTTTTCTTACTATCGCTTTTTTTTACTAACTGCGCATCCTACTAACAGAAAATTTATGTGTTTTTTTATTTTATTTTCGTATGTGAATAAATTAATGTGGGTGAATGCTTCCGTTTATCAAACCTACGCATCTAACTTAACTGGAATTTTCTATAAATGTTCCCCGCATGGATACAATGGTTTTCAGTCAAATTTGCTAATATGATAAACGACCTTTAAACAAAATGTATTTTGTAATTTTTTTTTTTAAATTCGAGTATACATTCTGCTGAATTCCTTTTCCAAAATACTTTGTGCAACAGATAAGTAATACAAATCATTTTCATGGAGCAATAAAAAGTTTTCCTTTGTTCAAACTATCTGCATTTCTTAAACAATAGCAACAATAGATTCTATAAATGACAAACAATAAATCAGCATGTGACAAAAAAATAAATAAAGATAAACCGATTCTTATTTATAAATAGAAAAAGGATGTAAATAACTTTTACACTCAATAGATTAGGAGCTGACTGACTAAAAACATGCTAATTTGTTTCTACATAACTTCAAGTTTTGAAACATTTACAAGTAGCTTAGAGCAATCTTCCAATCTTAATTGTTTTTCGAGACTTTTGCCAACCTCAATATTTATCTTTTATCAAAGAATACAAACATACCCATAGGAGCTCATAAATCAAATTTTTGTGTTTTCAAAAAACTTTAGTACTTACCCTGACCACCAGTTGGATAGCTGTTCAAAGTTGGTATTTAATATGATAACCAACATATGGCCCAGCTGTTGAATTTCGACAAATAATGGGCATCTGCAATCTTTGATGAAACGAATTAGAAAACTCTGAATGTAGTTTAAAAATTAATTATAAATCACGCAATTCTAATTTATTATTACATTCGTTTTATCAAAGATCTTAGATGCCATTATATAAATGACTATCTCTTGGTCACTAGTGATAAATAACATTTAACAGCTATAGCTATCTGGTGGTCAAGATAAGTACTATATTTTTTTACCTTCTACTGGGTGTTTATATTCTTTGCCTGTATACAGAAGTTAGTTTTTCCCAGCTTTTTAAGAATATGTATGTTGCCCTTTTTTAGTTGTTTGATCTAAAAAGTTGTGCTCTATTCTGGCAGAAGAATGCCGTTTTTCCAGATATCGGTTGTGAAACGTTTATAGAATTTGAGATAAAAGGTATCTGCCTTGGTATCTTAAACTGATAGAGCATTTATCTGATTTGTAAGAGATGGCATGCTCCTATTTAAGACATTGGATTACTTAGATTACCTGAGGAACTAAAAAGCGGGATTAACAAACAAATTCATAAAATTGACTTATCTATACAAATTAATTGAAGCAACAACCTCCTAGTCTATATAGTAAATAAATTATGGAAGAATACCTATGCGTTCTTCATTCTTTAAACCATGCCATGGTACAATGCCAAATAATTTTTTTCGCCGGTGCTTAAAATAGGTTTTGTCGAATAAATAGTCTTCTCTCAAACTTGGAGAGAAAGAATTTTAACAAAACTAATCATTTCTCTAGTTTCGATTACGCATTTAATAAAAAATATTTCCAGCCGATTCAGGTTGCAAAAAATGTGCATGCAGAGGAGTAATTGTAATTCGTATATGCTTAGAACAGTGGCGGTTTGTTTTAAAAGGGGAAAATCAAAAATAAATATATTTTACAGTATCCAATTTTTCATTATTTTTAAAAAAATTGAGAAGAGTATGATAAAGTGACAAGGGGGCCCCACCGTCTGTTTAATCAAGAAAAGTGTGATAAAACTTTTGGCTTGCAAAAAAAAATGTTTCTTCTGTTTAAAAAACTATATTCTCAAAGAATAAATACAAATTTTTTTTTAAATATATAGCCAAAAATTTCCATTCACCGTTAAACATAATATTATTATCAATTGCCTATACAAAATTATGACGGAAGCATATTATTCCGCTTCCGGGTGATTTAAACACAAAAAAATTAATTTAAAAATTTCGATTTTTTTTAACCACAAGAAAAAAACTTTTACTTATTAATTAAATAAATTTGTAGTTATTACTATTTTTTTGTTCCGCTTAATACTCAAATAAATTTTACTTTTCATTATAATAATTAATCGTATAATACATAACTGATCAATCAATCAATAATTAATCATCTATAAAAAATAATTATTGCAAAAAAATAAAATAATAAGAAAAAACGTGTTTTACAAAAAATACATCAAAATTTATAAATTTAAATGTAATTTAATTTTTTTAATAGTTATTAATTGTATTCAACATTAATTAGTGGAAGTTTCAAAAACTTGTAAGATATTTTCTACTCTTGTATTTGATTTAATTATGATTAGTATTACATTTTTTTTTTTTCAAAAATTCTAAAAAGCGAGAAATGTTTTTCGAAGATCGTTAAATTTTTGATTGCGCACACAATCAAATCAAATTGACGAATATTAGTTTGATATTTATCATCCGAAAAAGCTTGCTGAACCCAGGGAATTGTATTCTGAAAAGAACTTTAACCCTACGTCAATTTGCTGTTAAAAGTACGAAATACAAAAACAATATCCAAAATTACAGTAGCCGCATTGAAGTACAAAAGACTCTTCCTGTAAGGTTACCGCCTCTAGTCTTCTATCCTCTGAATATCGCCATATAATTTGGAAATAGAATATTTTCTTGTTTCGAATTTTTCAGAGCATATTGCCGTAGTAAAATTTTAGTTCTGTTAAACTTAATTATAGGATCAAATTACAAAATATTTTATTTCCAAGATTTAAATAAATAATAACGCATAAATTAAAAATTGTATATTTTAAAAACGATAAAACTGTATTTAAATAAAATATCTTTTCAAAAACCTACATTGTTTATTTAAAAATAAATAAAAAATAATTAAATTAACGCTAATAGAATTAAGCATATGTATTTTTTTTACTATAAACATTCCATTTAGCAAATAGAATATTTATTGAAACATATTTGAAAGCAAATGTTTGTTTATTTTTACAGGAAAAACTTAGTAAGTCAAGAGGCACGTTTTCAAGCACAAATTGCTGAATTAAAAAAGCAATTAAGTAATCGTGACGCTGAAGCATTAAAACTCACTTGCCAAATGGATGAATTACAACGCGATGTATACGTTAAATCATCTGGAATGGATCGTAAGTTAATAATAATAATTAGTTTTGATTTATATTTTATTTATAAATAATATTGTTTGACCAAATATCTGAGAATATTTTCAGATTTAATTTAGTAGTTTTCTAAGCTCATTAAATTTCCTCATAATATTTTGAAAATTTTGCGAAGTATTTGATAGAAAAGTGTTGGAGAGTATGAAAGCAGAAAAATGAAACCTCCGATGAAAGCTTTTAGTATTTTTGAAAATAAATTATTTTGAAAATGTTAAAAGTTATTAACAATAAATGTTTCTCAAACAATTTAAACCAATTCGCAATTTTTTTTCTCAAAAACTAATTTTTGTTTAAATTTAAGAAAAATTTTACAATTTTTTTTCTTAGAATTAGTCAGAAAATTTGAATTTTTTCTAATAATCTGTTAATCTGCATTCCTCTACGCATTTAAAAAAAAAAAATACTTTGCTCTGTTTTTGGACGTCCGAATTCCTTTTTAAGAGAAAAAAATATATTGATAAATACCTCGCTGGCCTCCCTCGCAGGAGTAATATTAATTAATACATCTGATATATAAAAAAAAAAAAAAAAAATTATTACTATTTTTAATGATTAGCATTCATAAAATACTCTAAATATCCAGTCTATACAGTTATAAATACATCTATAATAATTATATGTATTGCAATTATACATGTGTTTATTAGCAACTAAGGTGAACACTACTGCATCAAAAAAGACTTTTTTTATTTTTAAATTTTTCTTCTATATCTTTTATGGTTTAATAGTCATGGGTCCATTCGAACCAATGTTCCGATTTTGCTCATTTACGAACTTAAAAACACTTTTTATGTCTAGAATACGTCACCAAAATTTCAGATCACTATCTCTTTCAGTTTTTGAGTTATCTTAATGACGAACAGACGGGAATTAATCAGGTGATTTTATTAACTGCACCTATACTAAAATTTTGTTTCCGCAGTCAATATTTTTTAGTGTTTACTCAAGACTAAAACTAATATACTCTGACATAAATAATTCTATTCAATAGGATTTACTCGAACTTTTAATAATGTTGAGACAGTTTGGTAATGTTTGGAATGTATGGATGGCCTACATAAATCACGTACTAACTGATGTACCAGGCAAACATGTGTTATGAGACAACAAAATTTCATAATTTACTAAACAAATTTCAATAAAAAATTACCAATAATATACCTGACTAAAATATTGATTATAAACAAAATATATTATCAATAAAATAAACTTCGATAAACCTGTTGTGATAAAATTATTTATTCTTCAATATTTTGCTTGCCAATAATTGTTAACACAATATACAATAGTTGAAGACCGACCATAAAACATTAATTAATTACTATAAAAAAAATTATTTTTATTATTATTTCGGAGGGTCACATATCCATATAATATTAAATCAGAGTATTATTAATAGTAACCAAATCAAATCAATTAAAGAGAAACTATCTCGTTCGTACTCAGTAATAAAATTGTATGAACTTTGATATTGCAATATTATTATTTAAAACGGCAATCACATAACATATATGATAAATTGTTTAAATAATAAAAATAATATATCGTCAACATATATTAATATTTCATTAAGTTTTCAAATCGATACCAATAATGATTTCAGTCAAATTGTAATATAAATAAATAATTATGGGTGTTTGTGTGTCACATAAAGGTTTGGAAGCGGAACTGATATCGGCAAATAAAGAATCAGAAAATGTGCGAAAACATTTACGACATTTAGAGGAAGATTTACAAGTGTTTCGTGATAAAAATTCGGAGTTAGCAGAAGAAATTACCAAAAAATCAGGTACGATTCGATTTTCAATTCATAAATTTTCTGAATTTCTTCAAAACTGTGGATTTGGGCAATTTTTTGGGTCGTTCTTAGTATAATCATCATATTTGTCTGTCAAAAAATAAGTTATTGTCTATTTTTGGTTAAAATATGTTTTTTTTAAAAATGGTCTATAGTTAGAATTAATTTGATACTTCAAAATAAATTTTTTATGGTTGCGCACCATGCTTATAGATATTGTTTTATTATCGATTAATGCGTTGTACTTGATCCCTTATACTTTTATAATTCGAAAGAGTTGCAATTTTTGCACTAGTGAAATTGATGATTTTACTTTAAGCAGTGTTTTGCATCCCTATTACCTTTGGAATCAAACCAATCTACTTCTTGACGACTTCAGATTCGAAGCTTAGTTTGAAATTACCTACAATGGTGGTAAGAATAAATTTATTATCGTAATTTTTCCTATTTTATTTCAGATGAAATTAATGAGCTAAAGGAAATAAATGAAAAACAGGCACAAGAATTAGCTGAACAAGTTACACGATTAACAGAAAAAATTCAAGATTTAGAACGACAAAATGAAGAATTCAAACAAGAACGAGATCGTTTGGAAAAACAACGATCCACCTTGGAAAAAGAACGTGAAGAAGAAAAGAAAATTGTTCAAGAAGCATTAGAAATGGCAATGAGTGAAAAGAAAAGTATACAAGAACGTTGGGAAAAAGACTTTGAAAAATTACGTACAGTAAATACAGGTCGTGAACAACAATTGCTCGATGATTTCGAATGGAAATTACGTGAAGTGGAACAAAGTTGTAAGCGGAGATTGGAAGAGAAAGATAAAGTCAATGAGGAAAAATTAAAACATGCGTATAAAGATATTGAAGAAAAAGTAAAAAATGCTGAATCACAATTAAATGAAGTTTTACACTTAAAATCGTACGAAGCCGAAGTGAAACAATTGCGTGGATTAACCGATGACCAACAAAAATCGTTACGTTCAATGACACAACAAATGGAAGAATTACAATTAACCGAAGAAACATTAAAAGAAGAAATTGAAAGACTTAAAAAACAAATTGAAATTGAAAAAGGGAAATTAGTTAACGTCGAACATCAACATAAATACGAGTTATCTGAAAAAGATCGCGAATTACAAATTAAATTAGAAACGCAAAAAGGTGAAGTTGCTGTACAATGGGAAGAACGATTACACCAGGAATGTTCGAGGCTAAAATCAGAATTGGAACAAATGCATGGTGAAGAAAAAATGTTTGCTGTTGAAGCAATTAAAAATAAATTAAATGCAGAGCATAATCAAACAAAAAAAACTTGGGAGCGACAAATAGAAGAATACACTCAGCAAGTAAGTTTTCTCTCTTTAAATCGAATCATAGTAAAGTAGAAAGTGCTGCCGAACAATCAACCTTTATGTTGTCTAATGTCCCTTTCAAATGCTGTACTTTATTCTTGTTTAACATTTGCCATTTTTGAGATTTAGTAGTATATAACATTTTGTAATCAATATATATATTTCAATATATATTTTGTAATCAATTATACTCCAGTTATTGTATCCAGAATCATTCACTGATTTAATACAAGCCAAATATTTTTTGTTTTACTAGTTTTATTTAATTTTATCATATTTATCTCAAGTATCATTAATTTTTTCTCCAAAATTATATACTCATTGATCTATCATTTCATGGAATTTAAGCTATCAAACTGCACTATACATGATTGTGCACCAAGAGAAATATAGATAGAATTGTGTTTAGTGATTTCCAAACTTTAATTAATTATAATTTTGGAAGTAGAAACATGGCATACCTTCTAAAATTTATACTTTCTCTAATTAAAAACACCTTAAATAATAGTATAAGTCACTAAAACTGTCTGCGTAGGGTTACTTTGGATATTATCACTTAATTGGATATTACCTATAGTCTACCTTACCTATTACCTATAGCTTATATGTCTTATAATATTGACCCAAAATTATAGATCACAAGTTTAAAACAAGAAATGGCATCAAAAGATGAAGAATATCAAATAGAACTAGAACGATTACAAACAAAAGCAGATCGTGATATTTTAGAATTACGACGATCACTAGATAAAAACGATATGGGGTATCAAAATCAAATCGAAAAGTTAACCGAAGCACATGAACGAGAAATTGGTAATTTTATATCTTATTTATATTAACACAATTGAATTATTTAAACATAAAAAAATTTGATTACTTTAATAGAACGATTAACTGACGACTATGAAAAGAAAATCAAAGAACTTGAAGCGAATTGGCAAATGCAAATTACTTCCACAAGAACGACTTTAGAATTAGTTAAAGAACAAATGGAAAGAGATGCCCAAGAAAAATTACAAACATTGGATCAACATCATCGTAGTCAATTAGGTAAGTAGAGTAATTTAACAAAAAAGTAACTTACAACGTGAACCGAAGAACAAAAACCATGCGGCGCAAGTATTGACTCTCATTTTTCCTCCATAGTTGTCATATTACATAGACAAATATTTATATGAAAAAACTGTAATTTCCAAATTTTTGCAGAGCACCAATGGGAACAATTAGTTCAAGATAAAGAAGAAGCATTACAACAAATGGAACAAAACTATCGTGGTAATTGTGATAAATTAAAAGACGAAATAACAAATTTACAAAAAACACATGAAGAAAAAGAAACAGAATTACAAACGACAATTGACGAATTAAAAACACAAATCGATGAAAAATTAATTCAAATAAATTGTTTACAAAGTAATGTTGATACGTTACAAGGTGGTATGCATGTATTAAATCGTGAAATTAAAAATCATGAAGGTGAATTAGTTAAAATGCAAAAGGATAACGAGAAAAAAATTAGGTTTGTATTTTGTATTTTAGTTATATGTTGTTTTTAACAATTCGAGTATATAGATAGGTCACTATAATCTAATATTAAACCATATTTGATTCAATCTAACTTTAGGTGTATTTAGCAGAAAAACAAGTGTTCTTTTGTGCTGAGAAATATTGTACAATCAGCTTAAAAAAGGCTGTCAATGTTAGCCATAGATATACAAGAGCATATCGCCCTAATTATAATGATAGATGCGATATAAGAATAAAATGAGAACGTTTCATAAACGCATAAAACAAAATTACATATTGCCTCACTTCTCTGATAAGGGTATTGTTGTTCTTGTCTTGAGCATGTACCTACAGTGTACCCCATCCTCTGCAAAGAATATGTATAAATCTATATATATTTTATTAATTATGTATAGATAACTAAAGAAAGAAAGAAATTTTATTGATGTGAAACATCTATAGGCGAAGGTAAACTTGATTGTTGGCGTGGCGATATAGGCCGTGGCGACGAATCTCCATGCTATATGTTGCAATATATGTATGTAGTCGTAGGTAATGCGCAAGTAACTGTGCGCAATCTGTTTTGCCACACTCTTCAGCGTTCTCTTTTTATTCTCATATCGCATTTGCTGTCAACTTTTGCGATCTCTTTTTTCTCTATGAGTTCTAATATTATAATTAATAAAGGCTATGTTCGTTACGGAGCCTTCTCAGCATACCAGTGATCTCAACACACGCTATTCATCTTGTCACAGATATGAAAGCGCCTTTTTCTGCTAAACTCATATTTTATTATTGCTTTCAACGAGGTTTTTTTTAAATTTCCCCAAAAATTAAGGTACTTGCTGAATAAGGACATAAAATTAAAACTTTTTGTTTTGTTATAAAATGTTGAAAAAGTGCTTTCGATGACTGTAAATAAGACTGTAGACACTAGCCTTAATAAAAATTAGGCAGTAAAAACCAATTAAATCTGGCGTAAAACTGTAGTACTAAATGTTTGTTCTTAGTAGATTAGAATTCTTACAATGAGAGCTAGAATAATACCCAACTGGAAATCAAACATTGCAATCAATGTTGTTCTTGCTCTCATTGACAAAACTGTATTAATATTTAAAAACGCATGGTTTTCCTTTAGAAATTTTATGCGTGCATTAACCACTTATGTCGTCTGTAAACAAAATCCCAGAATACCAGTATCGTGTATATAAAAATAATTCTAATAACTTCTTGTGCTAACTCACACTTTTTTTACTAAGATATTTTCTAATAATCACGTTGAAATCACAAAAACTCTACAAAATTTTAAACAAATTCGACAGTTGTTTATAAATACACGACTAATATCCGACAACTTACATCATAAAATGGCTGGCGAAAACTTTTGTTGATAGCTCCAACATTTCTTATTTTATACCATTTTAAAAATTTGAGACAATTTACAAAAAGCGAGGAAAAATCTAGACACTTTCACAATTTTGGTTTGATCACAAAATTAAAAGAATTTAGGGTCAAATCCCAGAGCTCCCAGGCATACTTTATTTTCCAATCTGCTAAGTTTGTTAGAGGGCCGATTTACTAGTACCAGAGGATAAAGGTAAGTAAATATTGGGACTATCTTTGCTTAAATTCTGATACTTGATTCTCATATATATAATGAGTTATATTTTATGGAATGGTCCAATATATAAAGTAGTACAAATACTATGGAATGGAGCCCCGAATAACCAAAAAGTTATAGATTCGATCCTCACTTGGATATATTTGTCTTATTGTCTAGCATTGTTTTCAAAAAATTGTATTTTGAAAACATTAGAATACTATTTTTTTTAAAACTCTCAAACCAAATAAAGCTATTTGAAAAATCCGAGAAACATCTGAAAATTCTTTTAAAAACACGTCTTACAAATTTTGTCCAAAACATGTTTTACAAAGACATTGTTTGTATCAGATAACAAAGCATGTAGCTTGAAAGTTTTTGCTAACTTCATGTTTTTCTTTTGAAAGGGGTAGTCCATAAAATACGAACACGAATAGGTAGGTGAGAACGTATAGCCTAGCATACAAGGAGAAATTTTGGACCATGAAGAATCGTGACGACACGTTAATGATATAACTCGAATTCGAAAGTATTATATATAATTACAACTAATTAATTTTATATGAAAATTTCTATACGCAACATCGAAATGGATTTTTTAATAGATGCGTTTTTATATTTAAAAATATCTATGGAAGGTAGGAAATTGAAAACCAGACTAGTCGCGATATGAGGGATGAAAGATTGATAATATCGATTTTCATTGTGTAACGTATTTTATGGATAACCCTAAAAAAAAAGTACCTATAACAAGTACCTTAGAAAGCGGTAAAACCGTCATATCTTTTATAAAACAACATAGGAACATTAGGAGTACCTGTGTTATCCACACTAAAACAAATTCCTTTTTCAAAAAAAAAAAAATAAAAATAGAAAATATAATAAATTTTTTAGTAAATGTGATATTAATAAGTAGTTATTAATTTTCTACAGTGTAATGGGAGGGCCTGCGTTGGTAACTATGTTTATATTACTCCTGCCGTCCTTATCATGGATATTATCTGGTTCTCTTACAATCACCTCAGCCTTCATCCTGTTATCCTTAACGATAATCCTTACCGTCTATACTTTGCCCGATAAACCATCAATTAAAAAGGAATAAACAAAAAATTAATCCCAGTATTAATGAGCATGTTTCTGTTGCATTAAATATATATTTTTTTAAATTTGTTGTTATGAAAATATTTTATACGAAACACAAAAACTAAATTTTTCTTACTAACATTTGTGTGCAAATTAACCCCACAACAAGTAACTAACAAATTAATTTTTTTTGAAACAAAAAAAAAAAAAAACCGAATTCAAAATACATATTCAAACTAATTTTTGGAGGGCCTTGTCCCTTAGAATTTTGTAAATATTTTATACTGTTAAGTTTTAAGCACTTTTTAAATTGAATCAATTTTTCAAGAATTGATTTAAAAAGAAAAAATTTGGCTGTGATAAATCAAAATTACTTTTATTAGATTAAAAACTAAAATGTCTCAGTATAGTCCTTAAACAATTTCCATACACAATTCCATTTTGTTATTCCTTTTACACACGTTATTTAATTTTATCCTCTGTGTACCATTTGGATAACGGTGTATTTAGGCGTGTAAGAGATGAATTATTAGCTGAACAAACCAGACGAATTAATCAACAAAAAGAACAATATGCAATGGAGTTGGAAAAATATCAAAAAACTACCAAAGATTATATAGATAATTTACAAAAGAAATGCCTGCGTTGGTCAAAATTGTAAGTATAATTCAAAATATTTAAACTTTTCTTTAAAAAAAAAAATCAAAAGTTTTGAAAACAATAAAATTTCTAAAAAAAAAAACATGCCACATTAATGCCATAAACACATAACGACTGCCCTTGCGATTTATTTATCGACACTGCAAATAAAGGCCGCACTGGAAATTGTAATCGTTTAAAGTCAAATGGAATATCGCTCGGTATCATGGGGATGCGTGGAATCAAAATGCCATCGCCTGAGTCCTTTACTTTTGAAATTGTGACTTCGATGTCGTTTTTCATTAATTTCTTCTTTGCTAACCCCGGGTGCCATTACAAAGACGTGGCTGATTTATGTTCCGCGACATAATGATTGCCGATATTATTTATTTATATAATAAATAATATATTAATTTTATTTAATATAATTTGATATCATAAACAAAAGATTTTTTAAATTGGTTAGTTTCAAATCCAAATGTCAAATTTGTGTATCATTTTTAAACGTCAAATTAATGACAGTCATTCACAGACTTATATAAAAACAAATTAGTGTTACCTACGTTTATTTATACTTATGTCTTCAACATCAATAATATGCCAGCTTTGTTTTTAAACCTTCTCATAATTTAATAATTCATTTTCTATTGTATTTTTTCAACTTGAGCAAATTTTTCTTCCTCCTTAAAAGAATAAGAAATTATTACGCTGTCATTTGCTAACAGTCTTTTTTTTATAGTCTGTGGTTAAATTGTTTAATCAAGATGCCAACTAGAGAATATTTATTTTACAACAAAGTGAATGTTGTATTCTACATAAAAGACATCTAAAAAGATTATAGAATTCATAATCAAAATGAATGTATTTTAAAAAACTTTTTTTGTTTGTCAGATTCGTCGTAACATACGTCATACAGACCGTTTACTTGACATTTTGAGATACAAAGCTTTAATAGATTTTTACTCAAAATTATATACTGAAATAAATTTTAGTTAACAACTTTATGAATTTGTTTAATGTATTTAATACAAATTTTATTTCACATTACAAAATTTTTATCCGTAGGTTCGAAGAAATGAGAACAAAATATCAACAAAATCAACAATGTCAGTTTCAAGATCAACAAGCAAAATTAATAACAGAATTAAAACAAATCATTAGTCGGCAAGATAATGAAATAACAAAATTAGTTGAAGATAAAAACAATTACAAAATCCAATTAGGACAAAAAATTCCAAAAGAATATCGTCGTAAAGGTGGAGGTGGTGCAACAATAGCGGTTCAAACAAATTGTAGTATACCAGACATAAATCATGAGAATTCCCAAATTGTATCTTCAACACCGAATCGTGAATTGGATGTAATTTGGGAAACAAATGACAGTACTGAAGAACAACAGCAAGCGACAAGCAGTACTACGCAGCAACATGGGAGTAAATAAATCGATGAAAAAAGTAATGGTTTTTTTTTTTATTCAAAGTTACCATTTTTATTAGGTTCCTAAAAAGTATTTAAATAAATATGTCAATAATTACTATGAATTTGTAATTGTTTTTTTTTTTATCGATTTGACATATTGTCATTTATTGTTATACTGCCTTTATTATCCCCCTCTCTCGTTGTATTTAAAAATGAAACATTTGTTAAAGAGGTGAACTGAATATATGTATTAAAAAAATAATAAAGTTTAATTTATATGTGTGAATTTTTCAATAATTTTTATAATTTCTTCTTCATTCTTACCGTAATTCTCCTCCAAAGACGCATGAATATTTATCACAATAAAAATAAAAATTATTTAAAGTATGATTATTATGACTAAAATTTAAAAGGAATATACTTTACAATATACCAGGGTAGATAATTTTTGAAAGGGAAAAAAATTATAGTAGAATGAAATCAATTGGAAAGATATTATTTTACATTTTTATTGTGTGATAAAACTTTCTAAAACATAATTAGTGGTAAAATTTTTTTAGATGTATATACTTCACAAAATATCAAATTCGAGTGTAAATTAAATTATCGAAATCATTTAGAATGGCTCATGGAATGGATAATTTGGATGATCCGTAGATCTAAAACAAGAGAAAAGAATAATATATGAATAATAATTTATCAGTATTTATAGATTTAGCTGATTGATTTTCAATAAGATTTAATTAGATTCACTTAGATTGTAATTCAAATTACAATCAAACAATATCTTGTTATTTAAGTTTTTTGAGGTAGAATATTTTTGCAATGAGTCAGTTGAATAGAAAATATAAACAAAATGTTAAACGTAAGCAAATCCTTGAAAATCGATCAGCTTTAGTAATAATATTTACCTATCCATAGGACAAATTCTTCCATTACAATCGAATGTATCAATTAAAGCAATATCTTCGTCGGTAAGTTTGAAATCGAAAATATTAAAGTTTTCGGCAATACGTGATTTTGTAACAGATTTTGGAATGGTTATATTACCACGTTGTACATTGTACCGTAATACAACTTGTGCGGTAGATTTACCATATTTTGCAGCGATTGATTTCAATTTAGGATCATCCAACAGTTTTGGATCATCGGGTTTAGCCCATGGACGATCTGGTGAACCTAATGGACTGTATGCCGTTATTACAATATTTTTCGATTTACAGTAATCCATTAAAAGTTTTTGATTCAAATATGGATGGCATTCAACTTGATTTGTGACTGGAGGAATGGTTGCAACATTTAGCACTCGTTCAATTTGTTTACTATTAAAATTGGATACACCAATTGATTTTGTTAATCCTTTTTTAACGCACTCTTCTAATGCTTTCCATGTGTCAACGTAATCGGTATCACTATGTTGAATTTTTCCATCTGCATCCAAAGGAAATAGATCACCTCCTTCCTACAAATAAGAAAAATGCACTATTTAATAATAACTAGTATCGTCTGTGGTCGATTAACAATATAATAATGATAATTTTTTTTTAAATAATATAATTTAATTGTTATATTTAAATAGTCCGTTATATTTCCGAATAAAAATTTGTTCGGTAATGCCAAAATGTGTTTTATAGTAACACATTTTTAATATCTTGCGATAGTAGTTTGTAATATTATCTTAGTTCTCCCATTATTAAATTTCAACAAATGTAATTCAAAAATAAATTTATATCCCTTTTTTAAAAGACAGATTATTTTTATTATTATTAGCTAGTCATTTCTTGAGATAAATAATTTAAAATAAAGTTTGAATTAATAATGTTATCAATATATTTTTACTAATTCATTATAAAATATTGCATCATATCTTATAAAATTATATTATAAGTACTTTTTTCAAACATAATTACAAGCATTCATAAATGAATACTTAGTTGCCCTCTAATCATTGATAAAAAATATACATAAAATAAATACTTCTTTTCTAGAAATGAATACAATTTTGATTTTATGGAATATTTTCAAAATCAACTGATTAATAATTTTTTATCAAAATAAATTTTTTGTTTAAACTCAAATGTTTTTCAAAAATAAGTAAGGATTAAATTCTATTTAATTTTTCAAGTTTGATCTAAAGGTATCAATTTTTTTAATTACATTAGGGAGTCATTTAAATACTCCAGAAACTACTAGTTCATAGTTAAATACACTTAAGAAGACACATTGAATTGTTTATAAAATCATTCACCTCCGAATTGCCTTAAAAATTAATTTATGAATGAAGGTGCTCCGATTGATTAAAAATCTTCCTAATCATAAATCTTCCTAATCACATATATTTTTAGAATAAAACTAGAATAATATATATTTCGAACAGAATATTTAACACATTATAAAGATGTTTTAACATTGACGTTACATGTTTCTTAAAGAAGAATCTCTTTTAGAATATCAACGTCAGGCTTGGTTACCTTAGCGCAAATAGTAATGGTTTTCAATAGCTCCTTTATTTGCCATATCGTCAGAAATTAATCATATTTTTCTGTACCGAAATCTTCTATTAATTTCCTTTTGAACTTGTAACATTACTACGCAGGCAATGGTTTATTACTTATAATAGTTTGATTCATTAAATAATAGTTACAGAAATTAACAGAAAATAATTACAGAAATTCATTAATATATCGGAAATATATAAAAATTGATGAGTAACCGTCATTTTGTTAGTATTGAACTAGTGTGACCTTCAATTTGTTTAAATAAAAAAATCAATGAAATGAGTAAACAGTTTGATATATAAAAAAAAACTAATTAGATTGTAAAAAAATCAATTTCTATAAAAAAAAAATATAATAAATGATATTTATTAGACATATTACTAACTTAACTCTTCCCAATTGACATGCAATTTAATGAATGAAAAGAATGCATTCTTTTATCGAATTTATACAATTTATTAAATTCTTCAAATTCTAGATTTTGCACACGTTAAAAGTATTGGGAGAAATTTGCAATATTAAAGAAACAATTAAGGCAGTTTCCAAAAAAAAGATTCTTAAGATTATTTTCGAAATTGAGTTCTAATATTGGTACTGAACTCTGTTAAACTGCAGTTTTATAATATCAAAACAATTTTAGAATTTAGAAGTTAAAATTCTATACCTTATAAGCAATTGGCCAATGGATTAAATATAAATCCAAATAATCCAATTTTAAATTGCTGAGTGTTGTTCGTAAGGCACCTTCAACTAAATCTGGACGAAGGAACGTAATCCATAGTTTACTGGTAATAAAAATATCTTCTCGTTTGATAACACCTTCTTTAATTTTTGCTTCTAATGCTTCTCCAACTTCTTTTTCATTACCGTAGACATGAGCACAATCAATATGACGGTAACCAATATCAATAGCGTCTTTAACTGCTTGAGTTACTTCACCAGGTTTTGACTGTAAATTAAAATATTGCGAGTTTAAAAATGATGGAAAACTGAAAAAAAATGATGAAAAATATTGTTTCAAACGAAAGTTTCAGCTCGCTATCTCTTTTCGTTTTTGAGTCATCTTGATGACGATCAGACATACGAAAATCGACTAATTAGGTGATTCTAGACTAAGATTATTAGATCTATAAAGAATAGTTAATTGCCTAATTGACTACAGTGTAAATAAAGTATAGGTACTTAATATATAATGTTTTATGATTTCAATCATTTACAATCACTCTGTAAAACTTATTTGAGTGCATATTATTTAAGAGAATACGCAATTTTAATTAACAGATATTAATAGATAGATATTAACAGAAAGTTTTCGTTTAATAATATTTATGTCTATTTTAATTAATTATCTAAACTACTTAAATCATTTAATTCAGTTATAATTTAAAACTTTATTTGGAAAATTTCTATAGATCCCGAAAAATTCCGCTATTATTTGTAAAATGAATAACTTTGTTTCATTTATTTCAAATTTTTCTAAAATTAGGGTAATAACAACAATTCAATATTTAGAAAAAAAAAACCAAAAAATTAACCTTGAATTTTGAAAATACATTTTAAATTCAATTATTAATACTTACTTTCCATGTTCCTAATCCAAAGATTGGAATAGATAAACCATTATTCAATTTTACACTTGGTACAGCCATTGCACTAAGAAATTTTGAAAAAAAAAAGCCGGTTATTAGAAAAACTGTCAGATGAATATCCAAACAACCTTTCAATATCAAGGCTTGAATGTGTATAATTTTATAAACAACTTCGTAATTCGTTTTATTATTATTTATTATTGCGTGGAAGTAGAGGGGATCAATTTTTATTAATGTTAGAATGTTTGAAATGTTTGATGAAGTGTCTGTTGTGTTGTATATTCTATGCACAGAAATAATATATAATACTGATTATGTAGAAATGTAGGCAGGCAAACATTGATTTTGAGAAAAGTATATATACAATGTTTATTGAAAATGTTTGATTGCTGATATTAGAAGGCAAGACTTTCATAGAATCATCCAGAGAATATATTTCGCAAAGATATAGCATCTGGAATCATCTAATTATTGGCCTGTGTGATTGTTTGTCACATAGAAATCATATATTTATATCTATGGTCCGTCATCAAGAGATATAGAGATAAAATTTGGTAATCCTATGTATTTATTCTAGAAGTAAAAAATAAAAGTAAAAAAAAAAATATTTAGATTCGCCACAATTCAAGCTCAATATTGTAGATATGTAAGAATAGTATATATACCTATAAATATATTGTATGTAATAATAGTTATAATACACATTATTATACAGATCTTTTTAGTATCTTTTGATATAGACAAAACAATGTTAAAATTTGGATTTAGATAAAACAATGTGTTCCTTAGACCATCAGAAACATTCATTTCCACTAAACTCTGCCTTAGTATGAAATTTGAGAAAATTAGCATTAGAACTACTGAATTGTGTTATAAATAATCCCTATTTCGTTACGCATATTAATGACTGCATTATACTTTCCTAAACTCATATATACATGTCGAATTAAAAGAAATGTTGGATAAGACAAGGCCTGGTTTATCGGGGTTCCACTGTATATGATACACATTGTATATTCTACGGCAGTACTGAACTGATTTTAGTAGTTTTTATCCGAACACGCATAAGTTTATTAAATACCCGATATTAATTAAACGTCCAAAAAAACCATACATTACAAATAACGAAAAGAGTTGTTTAAATATTTGCAAAATTATGAAGTTATTAAAAAAGATAATTTTAAAGTATTTAAAAAATTGTTATTATTACAATAATCTTCATATTTGATAAGATTACACACGAATGCGTTAATAATATTTTTTTTAAAATTATGTACATATTTTACTAATGGAAATTATCAAATAGAAATATTGCAACCTTGATTTAATAATAAGAAATGAAAATAATAACTATCAGAGTTAATTATTTGAATATCAACTATGGCACATAATAAAACTGTTTATGAATATGGTACATAATAATTAAATTAAAATAATTTTTAATGTACCACGTTTTAAAGTGGACTCAAAATTACAATGTCTCTAATTTCAAACGAAAATCATGTGCATATGATATTGAATCATATGTTGGATATTAAACAATTAACACCGTTGGTTGTTATTTTTCATATGATTCAGTATCAGTGCTTGAACTATTTTGTAACAAATATGTAATATCACGTGTCTAATTTTGCTTAATATAATGAAAAATTCAATTAAAATTATTGACATGACTATTCAATACTTAAACTGGCAACTTTTTTTTATTTTCAAAATTCCAAACATAACTTTAAAGCTAATTGAAGCGATTTCAACTAAAAATTTTCATTGGTTTAATGAAAAACAACTGCAAGTTTTCGAGTTTTTCGACATTTGTAATATTATGATCAAAACATCATTTTTACCGACTTCGAAAAAGGAGGATGTTCTCAATTCGATTGTATTTTTTGATGTTTGTTACCTCAAGACTTTCGAATGAACAAACTTCTTAAAATATCGATTCATATAGGCAATACATAGTACGTAATTGTACAATTTTTGTAGATATAATTGTTTTAGATGACTGTAACAACTTCCATAATAAATATCCCGAAGCCCCAGATGGGTCCAATGAGGTTCCTCACGGGAACTATATGTAAAATCCTAAATATGTTAAACGTGATAAGAAAATTTCATAAAAATCGGACCACACGTTTGAAAATTAAACCGGGACAAACATAGATGAATTTATACAATACATACAATTGAAATGCAAAATTGTCTATTTATATCAACACTTCAATGTATTTTATGTTAATTTCATAACTAATGTATAATAATACTTGCCTATATGATTTATTATTTTAATGTTTCAAAGAAACACCAACAAGAAGACCTTGAATCTATTACCAGTCCTTTGTTGAACTTCAAACTCACGTGTGGGGTTGTAATCATATATTTTGATATATTTTTTTCACATATCATTTATTACTCATAATTTTACTCTTAATATGATTAATATTTTATAACAAATTTATGTTTATGTTATCTTTTTAAACAAAAGAAAGTTTGTAAAAGGAAATTATCGTTTCAATAATTTGTCTAGTATTTAAAAAATCTATTAATTTCTACAATGTAGTAGTTTATACGAGGATTAATTAGCTAATTAAGATTATTCTACAGAGAAATTTGACGAGAAAACTGTCATATGAATTTTTTTTGGTTTTAGCTTTAGTAATAATTTTTTGGATTTTTTCAATCGATTCGAAACATTGCTTGTTACATACATTTTTAAGCGATATCTTTTTCTCTTAAAACGAAAAGGTGTATGTCAATGTAAAATTAAGCCTAAAAGAATATTTTTTATATCCCTAACCCTTTAAAATCATTGTGAAATGAAATTTTTTCAATTTCTCAAATTCAAAATTACTTATGTTTGTCTTTTTAACATTTTTTATGCCTTTGATGAATATAATCAAGGCTGCAAGGTCATATCAATAAAACGCTGTAAATCACGTGAAAATTATTTAATTTATTTTTTTATAGACTTCCTGGAGGCAAGCAAATACGATGATATGTTCTATAATATAGGCATTATATGTACATGCCTTTGTATTATTGGCACTTATAGTACGACATACCGCTGCAGGATTATTGCACTCATCGGGTTTTTGCTTAAAACCAAATTTATTTCTTTATTTATAATTAGGAGAATATATTTTTACCAGGATGTCTATCAAAATTTGACCGCCAGTATTTTTAATTAAATAATTTTTAATAAGGAGAGTTAGTGCAATAGAGTTAGTGCATAACATCATTTGTCAGACGACGATAGTCGTTAGTTCGAGGATTATAAATCGTCTTTATTACTCCTGGTGGTTGAGAACACTAACATTCGGCGCACGCGCAATGATTTAAAAGCGTGGCACAGTCGGCAATTGCTATCCACGCCTGACAAATGATGTTACACGTTTACTCTCTTTCACTGTATTTTAAATGTTTATTATTTTTAATAGCCAGCAACCCTTATTAAAAATAATTTAATTAAAAATACTGACGGCCAAATTTTGATAGATAACCTGGTAAATATATATTCTTTTAATTATAAATAAACATAAAAATTTGGTTTTAAGTAAAAAACCGATGAGCGAACTAATCCTGCAGCGGGATCTTCGACTATTACATTGGGTCAATGGATTTATTATATATGATTGTATAAAATAATTAAATATTAGAGCTATAGGTGTATATCTACTCATATAATTATGTAATTGTAGATTCAGTCATATACCGACAATATAAATGTTCAACTAATGTATCGCTACTAACAGTTTATTATTTCATTTATAACTTTCGCAGTAAATTAATCAAACAAAATAAATAGATTGAAAATCAAAGAACCGGTACTACGTACAAAAAATAAACAAATAATATTTAAATAATGGATGCAATACAAAAACAAAAAAGATTTTTGAAGTTATACTTCTTTAGGCGCGTTATGAAAAAATGATAAGACTGAAATTGTAAGATGCGCCCGCATCACTGTCATATAAGATTCACAAGTTAAAGATTTATACTTGTGAAAAAATATATATTTATTTATTTAATATTTCAAATTTAAACTGAGCTTTATTGACTCTGTTGACGATCCTTCTTCAATCCATTTATTATTTTATTGTAATTAATTATTTGTATGCAATTAAAAATTGTTTTTTTTAATAATGCCAAAGACGTTTGGACACCTGTATTTTTAATTCTATTATTTTTAATAAGGGTTGCTAGCTGTTGAAAATAATAAATATTTAAGATAGATGGGAGCCAAATGCATTCTTCTGTAGACCTAAAACAAGATTAGAAGCGTTTCTCACTTACTATACAGATTAATCGAGCATTAAGAGTCATAATAAAGCATAAATGTGGGAAAAACTGTCGATATTAATAACAAACATTTTTTATTTTCGTAAACAAATTTATTATTGTACTTGAATTAAATTTTCAATTGATATCTCACGTGTGAAATTAATTTACCTAACACACATTTAATAATAAGTCCATTTGTTGCAGTAGCGTAGCAACAAGACCTTTGATCGAATATGTTTCCTAGAGCATGGAGCCAGTGGCATCAAAACAAAATTGGGTAATTCAATGGCCTTTTTTTTTGGTTTCTTTGAGGAACTTATTATGATTTTATTTTTCTATTGCCGCTATTGATAAGCCTAATTATACAATCTTGCTTCACCGAAATTCTAGAATATGTTTGTATAATTCTATAATTTTTATAATTATGTGAAATTATTTTTAGTCAAAATGACTTTTTTAATTTGAATTCTCAGATTACAATAAATCGAGAACCTCATATTATTTCTAACACTGATATATAGATAGGTATAATGGCCAAGTGGCTACGCCACTGAATAAATTCCGATGATGTGATTACTACAGTATTATTGTTAGATGGGCACATAAATAGATGTAAATTTGTAAACAAAATCATTTAACAATTAACCGGGAGATTCATTAAAAAACCATTATTATCTTTTAAATTTTTATAAATTTACATTAATAAATTCATGTGTGTTATTTATTAACTCAAGTGTTATTATCGTTCAAAATATATTCTACGAATTTACAATTCAGCATGTGTTCAACATATTCATCACGAAATTTCAATAAATAAATCTGATTGGCGTAGAATTTTTCCTCAATTTTATTTAGTGCTGAATTTTACAATATCAGCCATGAAATTCGTACCGTAAAAATGTGTCTTTATAAAAGGGGAACCACTTTATGGTTTTTGTCAAAAAATATTTCTTTATTCATCAATATTTATGTTGAATCAAAGTTATCCCCCTTAGATTTGTGTCAACGCATTTTCCAATCGTCAAAGCATTGAGTTCTTTCAGTTTCTATCTCACTAATCGTTGAAAATCGATGTCTTTTCATTGGTCTCTTCAGTTTTGGGAAGTGGAAAAAGTCACAGGGGGCTAAATCCGTATGAATATGGCTTAAATGTTTTCATCTGTCGTTGACGTGTTGAGAAGTGTCCAGGGCGAGGTTCATATTCAACATCCTCTAGACCTTCTTGAAGCAGCTTGGGCCCCTTATACACATTTTTTGCTGATAGTAGACTCACCGAAAGCGATTGTCATCATGTCAAGACTGTTTAGAGCACTTTTTATCAACATAGAAAGATCTGTTGTAGGAAATTTGAGAGATAGAAATTGTAACAATTCATTCTAATTTAGCTTTTTCTCCTTAATAATTATAAAGTAGAATAAGCTGAATTTATTTATTTAAATTTTTAAACATAATATCGACTTTCATAAATTTTAGCTAGAAACAATTACAAGACATTAATTTTTTTCTCACAATTTAAAACATTGCTTTTATAATTTAAATTAATAATTTATTAAGCTTTTTTCCACTTTATAGTTATGAAATTCTCTTACAAGGAATAATCTAAATTAATTTCAATTATGAATATAAATTGGTTTTCTAAAAATTTGAAACAATGAAGTTTAAATATGCATTGGATCCAGTATAGCTTTCGAATTGGTCCCATTTAATTGTTAAAAACATTCCATTCCTAAAATGAGTCATGGGTAAAAAAATAGTTATTAAATTTCATTCAAAAAAAAAGAATCACGTTAAAAAAATTGAATAAAAAATTAAAAAATAATTTTTAATAAAAAAACTTGTATCAATAAATTCCCTATTCCGACTACGAAACGTTTTTTAAACTCGTTTTAAAATTATTCACTTTTAACTTTAAATCTTTATATCAATAGTTAGTTAGTTTTCGTGGCGAAAATAAGTAAATTTATCTCGCATTATTAATAAAAACATTATTTTCAATTACAATTCTTGTAACTAACGATTTAGAAAATTTACGATTTTCTGGGGAAATTTATATTTTAATATTTCCTAAATTCATTTATTTGTAAGCGTACAACAAAGTCATTTGTGTTCTACAAATGTTTTGTGTTTTTTTAAACATTTTATTAAAAATTTGACCTTGAAATAATTTTTACCTCATTCATTTTATAATAAAAACTAACATCGAGACAAAAATAATAAAATACTAAAATAATTATTATATTCTATTATTCAGATTCTGTAATGCATGATGTATTATCATTGCAAAATAATTAATTGTATTCAATAATCGTTTAATTTAACTGAAAAAATTATTTTAATAAATTTATTAGATGAATCACTAATTAATTAATTTCAAAAAAAAAAGTACGCACTACTAATATTGTTCGATATCTAGAATGTAGCTCAAAAGCTATTCTATATAGAATTTATCGGTTAGACTATCATAAGCAAAGTAGACCAGGGTCGATAATTTTTGAAACAAAAAAAAAAAAAAATTATAGTAAATGAAAGGAAAAATAATTACGGGCGATCTGAATTTTCCATTTAACTTTTTTCCATAGTAGTTTTAGTTTGGCCGGAATTCGAAATAAACCATGTTTTATCCTTAAAAACTCACCCCCTCCTACTTCACGAACTCAGATCGCCCGTAATTTATTTTTCCTTTCATTTTTGTTAGACTCTCTTCCGTTTCCAATGGGTTTTATCCTACTATAATTTTTTTTTTTCACTTTAACCATTTTTAAAGGCGTCTACCCTGGTTTAAAGTTGGAGTCAATTTTATTTGTCAATGCAAATTACAATGTTCATGGTAAATTTTAGGATATGATTCTGGTCTATAAAGGTTCACGTCTGCTTGTTTATTACAAAACTACATCCACGCATTTTAAAGTGGTTTAATTAAAATTAGCTAGTAAGATCTACAGATAAAACTATACAAAATCGATTTCCCATTCCTCCAAAAATGTATTGCCATCATATTCATTAAAATAAACAGCGACGAATCCGAAAGCATACAAAATTGTGTGGGTTTTATAATCATTATGCCTATAATAAAAGTTCACATCTGCAAAAGGTTACCGCATCCAAGCACATGGACCAACAACGTATTTAGTGAATGAAGGAAGATAGTATAGTATCATTTATCACATATAACGCTAGTGAATAAAATTAAATATCGATTTGAACCAGTAATTTACATTAGCTGAATATGTATCCTATACGTTCACTAGCTCATAATAACTAGGTATACTACTCTCATTATAAACTCGGCATACAAGTGAACCGGTTGCGCGCACACATATAATATATATTGTATAAGCTATGCTATATTCCTGTCGATAGTTCTGAAAAGCCATCTGCTTTATAAATAAGCATCCTACTAAAAGTTTCAGGAATTTTTTCGATATGGCTTTTCTTTATAAAGTATGCTAAGACTAAAAGGCAATTTGTTGGATTACTGAATTTTAATAAAATTGTGGTTTTAATGCTCTTATCATAATTCATAGGGTGCGATCTTCTGATGGTTGAATACTTATTGCGTATTAACAATATGATTCCCGTTTGTATGCATACTGACGAAAAAGTTGATAAAAAGATTTTATAAAAATATATAAAAAGTGTATTAAAAATAATTTTTTTTATTGTTTTTAGTATATATAAACAGATATATTTGTATTCATCTGATTATCAATGAAAATTACGAAATTCTAATGATCTTAGAGATATCATATTTCATCAACATGGCAAAACGTTAAGCTAATATTATGTTTTATAATTAATCGTAGGAATAATATATCTTACAAATTTTAACAAATTACAAATTTTGTCTTTTTGAAATTGTTTATTTAGAGTCATTTTGGGAGTTTTTTTAATATTTGAACTGTCATTGATTTAGAATTATCGACAGTAATATATCTATCAATATTCTAATACCATCATATAGGTGGTAATGTGTGACGCTATTTTCTACTATAGAGAATCAAGTCATAAAACAACTATACAATTCACATGTCTATGCCAATCTATGAGTTGTTGCCGGGTAGTAGCGACTCGTACTGCGCACATCAGTTACAACAAAGGACAACACAGAACAAGCAAAAGCTAAAACACCAACAATAACAAAATTTTTAAATAAAATTTATAATAATGTTATTATTATCGAATAATAAAATAAAAATGTTGTGCTACGGTTGAATAAACTACGAGAAAATACAAATATTTTATTATTTAACATGTGATTGTTTTTTGTTTTGATTTCAATTTGTTTTTATTTTTGTTGTTATTAATAGGACTGTGTGTGTATACAGTGGTTTTTGTTTTTAAAAAAATTACTATCCTTATTTATACAACAAAATTATGGATTCGTCGTGCATAATTGCAAGGTAAATTTGTTTACAAATATTTAGATATTTTATTGTTATTTCTCAATTTAATTTATTAATTATGAAGGACTTTTATTAAACATGTAGTAAAAAGTTTTTTTTTTTTTATAAAATAACCTACATCAACTTTTTGATATTTTTTATAATTTATAATAATATGTATTATGACGTTTTGATCCCTTGTTGAAACAAACGAGGGAAGATGAAATGTGTAGAAGTTATCTCATCTTGTTGATTTTGTATACATAATATTGAATGAGTTTTTAAATAACAATGAAATTATATAGTTTGTATATTGGTTTATAGATTTAAATCTGCCATGAAAGAAAATAAAAGGTTAATTTTGAGATTATAAAAATCGTATTTTATTTATTTTTTTAAATCTACAGAACAAATAAATGAAAACTAGCGAAATTTTGTGGTTGCATTCTTGATTATTGTTTTCAAAATTAAATATTTTAACTTACATTTTAAATTTCGCGCCATTTTCTTTAATTATAGTATGTATTACGATACTGTATAATTTTTTATGTTATTTTTTTGTGCTTTTGCGTATGACAACCGTATTAGCGTAGCTTTCTTGCAAATTTTGTTTTTGTTTTTAGATAATGTAGCAATCATTAAAATAGCTCCAAACTATATAGTCCATTTAAAAAGTGGGTAGGGGATCCTAAAATTGGACCATTCTGACAGAACGCGGTGCTCAATTTTTGTACACTCGAGTCCATTCAGATCCTGTTCTATTTTGCGGTATCATGGAAGTATTGGGAATGAATCTGGATAAAATTTTTAATTTTTATAAATTGTTGATAATATTTTCTATGAGAACAATTTTTAATTAATAATATAATTGATTTCAATAAATTGATTGTATTGGCTAAATTTTTTGATGATTTGAATTTTTTGAATTATATACCTTTTTGAAAATATTTTCTTTGAAATATTAACAATACACGGAGCTTCTAAAATTTGCAATTGTTTTGATAATGATTTTCACAACATCGTGTAAATTGTTGACTATTCTTTTGAATATTACAATCTTACATTTAGAATTTTCGAAAAGGATCTTTAAAAAAAATATATACCTACTTAGAAAATAAATATAATACCAGTGAAGGTAACAACTAATTATTTATAGTTAATTATTTAGATACTTGACATATTTTGATTGAGTATCAATGTTAGAACTATTTTAAATCATTAACATTCATTAAATACTCTAAATATGCAAATAATCTGCATTATAATTATTTATGTGTTTATTATAATTATTAGTCAAATTATTTCCTGTTATTGTGGTTTTATTAAAGAAAAACAAAATTTCGTCTTTAATGGTTTAAAAGTTGGCTTTCGCAAAATGTCTTTTGTGCGGTCAATTTAGACGACTTTGATATATTCTATATAAATATGTCAACTGTTAAGTATAAAAACTAATGCTAAAAAATAGGCAGAGAGATGAGATTTAAATCCATTTAATTTTCTGAAATTACAAATTTCGGGCAATCGTTTTTCTAGAATAAAAATTTCCATGCATAAAAAATTCCATAAAAATTGGGCTTCTGTAAGTTTACGTATATGTTTAAGGATTTAATATGCTAAATGTTCAAATTTCCGAACAAATTCCAGCTACGAAACTCTTAAATTTTGAAGGAGAACAATTGATGTCATCCAATTTAACATTGTCTCTCATATAACGATCATAGTAACACTATGACGATCTTCGTAACATATCCTTTGAGTGTTCAGTGAACGCACTACGTGATTGAAAAATAATAAATAATTTTTACATAATGTTTATTAGTTTTTAATTAATAATTATTATAGGTATCTACCTATATAAACACTAATGACAACATGTTTTATTGATGAGAAATTGAAAATAATTTTATAGATAAATTCTAATCATTTCATTTTTTGTTGTTGTTAAATTTATCATTTTTCATTATCAATCATTAATAGTTTTTATATAAATATTTTTAATACTTATATAAATTGCATTTTATTATTTAATTTAACGTTAATTAAAATGACTTTATATTTAATTTAAACTACTCAAAATAAAATAGAGCAGGTCTATCTGCATTTTACACGCTATAATTTTACAAATTTAATGTTTTAACAATCAGAACTGTTTACTCAAGACATGAAAATATTATTTAGGGTTAAATGACGTTGAAAATTCTTTATATTATTTAAATTAGACGCAAAATACAGTATTAAAGAGATTCAAAAAATTACGAAAGTATTAATGTTTCATTGTCACCACTTCTTTGGTGATTCGATAAAAATCGAAGTGATTAATAACGAGTTGATTTTCCTCTACTCTGTATGCAGTTCTTGAGTTCTTGATTTGAAAGAATTTTAATTAGGTTAATAAAATCTTCGTTAGGTATGCTTTCCCAGCAAACTTTTTTTTAAGTATATAGGTCACAACTGACTATGGTTATTTTGATATATCGGAGTTTTACAGACCGTATTTGTGCGGCCATTGTCCTACATTAACACAAAGTCTTGGCCCACTCCCTGTGAAAACGTGTGGTCGGGACATAACTGTTAGCAGTTCGGAATTATCCCTGCCAAAACCATCGTTTTCATTGTCTTCTCCGGAGATCAAAAAGTTTATTCTACCAATTAGAAACCATTATATTCAAATTTGTAATTTCAGAGAATTAAGTAGAAATTCACCAGCCACAAAGAAAGTACAGTGAACACAAAGCAATGTTGTCAAAATGGAATTTAAAAATACTTTGTGTCAATGACTCAAATATATTATTTTATAAACATTTAATTATTATTATTATTATATATTAAATTAACCATATTTAATTTATTTAAATTCAAAATATTATTTATTTATAATAAACCTTGTTAACTCATATTATTTGTGTCAGGAAAAATCAATTTATAAGAATACAAAAAAAAATTCTAAGAATTTGTAGAGAAATAAAATATTTTATTTTATTTTATCAATTTTATAAAACAAAAAAAAATTTCAAAAATTTATAGTTCGATAAGACTTATTTGTAGTTTTTTTTATATTTGTTCAAGATAACAATTTAAAAAAAAACAAATTGGTGTTAAAATCACCATATTACATCTATATACGAATAAAGCATGGAGAATTAGATACACGGCGTAAGGAGGTTTCAGCGTAAACTAATTTCGAAATATTTTCCAATTTTTTTCTAAGAAAACTGCAAATTTCAAAGTTTTAGAACTTTGACCATTTAGAACTGGAAATAATTAATAATAAAGTTCGCAATTTTCACTCACCATCCAATTAAAACATTTAAAATTTTTGGGCACCCAAAAATTTCAGTTATCAAAGGTCTCTAGAAACTGATTATTGTGAAATTGTGTTTAATAGAATACTAGGTTTAAAGGTCCCACAATTTTTTAATTTTATTTTCTGCCAAAACCCCTAAGTTTTCGGAGTATCAACAGATGAAATATCATATTTTTTGAACCCTACAATTTTTCCGGTTTTTAAGAATTTAGAACCATTTAGGATTTTCCGATTTTCAAATATAAATACCTAATTATCGAAGATTGCACTCCGACTTTTCGCCCGTGAGCCCGAGCGCCTTTTTTTCTGGAGATAAGCATTAAGCAAAAAATTTTTATATGACTGTATAATGATTTGTGTATAACATTTTTTTTTGGAGTCCGCAAAATTTTAGGGCTCACCTGTATGCTTCAAATTGGGAAGAAATTTCAATAACAAGTATAAAAACCATTTTGTGTGATACCTGATACAAACCAAAGTCTGTTGCTATGACAATCCCAAAATAGAACACTTTTTACAGGTTTCGAAGAAGAAAATGACTCACTTTTCAGAATTTTCAAATACAAATATAAATTTTTAGTCTGATGCTTATCATCCCATAAAAGGATGTCAGACTCACAAACCATTGATGTAATATGAACCTATTTAAATAAAATTGGTAATGTGTAACGTGCGGTGGTCCTTGGTCCTAGCAGCAAGGATCAATAACAAGTTTAATATAATTTATAATACTTATTAACAAAATAATTTATAAATTACTGTCATTTATTTATTGCTAGATAAAACCGTGAAACATCAAAGTAATTACAGTTTAAAAAAAATAAATTTAGGTCTAATTAATTACCTGAACTAAGCCTATGAATATTAATATTTTAAGTAATTATCGAAGAAAACTTTTAAGTACACGTAATTAAAGTACCCTCAAAAAACATTTTTAGCTCATTAATAATTTTATGGTGAATGTTATAAAAAAATTTTTTTATATTCTATGATTATAAATTTAGGATTTCCTTGACCAAAAATAATTATGTATATTGAGAGATTGTTTTAAATACAAAGTTCTGTGTTATAGTATAGTCGCTGGATAGATTTGAGTATGGAAAATTGGGGCGCCTTTTTTTTATGTTTTGATGTTTCGAGTAATTATCTGGCCAAGTATAAAAAAAGTTATATTGTCTGATTGAAAATGAATCAAAAGTGAGTCAGGTCCTTGTCAAAATTCGGTATATTAAATTACACAGTATTTTTCCAATACTTGCTATATTTTCGAATATTAAAATTTGACATCTTATATTCATTTATTTTAAGTCACTTTTCAACTACTAAAGTTATATAGTGACTACAGTGAGTATATATATTCAATCTATACAACAACAGTACATAGCAATCCTAGATGTTCACCCATCCATGTTCTGAGTGTGTCTGTTGTTGTCTGGGGGTCTCATTTATTTAATTATAAAATTTTGAGATATAATGTCTCAAAAATGGTTCAATTCATTCATTTTATTTTACTTATAAAATTTTGATGAGATTTAATGTCTCAAAAATGGATTTTTTGAAAAAATATTCTTGGAATTTTGAAGACAGTTTAAATAACATTAACCGAGATAATTTTACAATATTTCTCGATTCCTCTTAAAAGTGGGGAGAACAAACTGCCACTTCGGTTGTTATACACTTAAATGATTCACTTAAAACGTCCTTTAAAAGAATCCATGGAATATGTATTCGTTTAAAAGTATCTCTGGTTGAATTATTTCATAATCAGTCATATCAAAAACTTTCAAAATAACTAAATTTATTTATTTAAATAATATTTCACATTTATTTCAAATATTATCAGTATATGCTAAAAGTATTAAGAATTTATCTTTATTTGTATAAGTTATTTATAACCAATTAGGAACTGAATTAGTAAAATTAATTGTTTAAAAATGTGTTAATTAATTGTTTAAGAACAGTGTTAAATGTCATAAAAGAAAAATTAAAACTTCGTTTTATCAAATTCAAAAATTGAGACGGTCCAAATTATAAAAATTCTTTTGGAATATTTTAAAGGGTTGAATTTTTTCGAAAATAATATTGACGATATATTCTTAAGTAGTTTGGTTTTTTGATGAATAATCCATGCCAGTTCCATATTATATGCAACTAAGTCAAAGGAAAATTTTTACACTTCTTGGACATACAACACTATTTTTTTGAAGCAAGCACTGACACTTACTTAAAACTGATTAAATTTCCTATAAGTTGACATATTTACAATAACTTCCATAATTTTCTCTTTATAGGCAAAATAGAATTTTATTCCATAATTTGTTTATCTAAAATTACATCAATCGTATGTGTTTGTGTTTTAATAACAATATTATTTTTATCTTATATATGGTTTCATTTGTTTATATAACAAATAATATTATTAATTAAAAGAATTGATACAAATCCAAAGTCAATTTAATCAGTATTAATTAAACAATAATAAAAATATTATTGTTATATAACAAAATCGAATTCAAAATAACAATAAATCATTCCTCAATAAACATTCATTCACTTGGGGTTCTCGAATGATCAAACTCAATTATCAAACAGAATTCTAAATGTAAGCTAATTCATTTTTATTCTGATACAAAGTTATGTGAAAAAAGTGTAAATACAAAAGTTGTAGATCTTTTAATAACCTACAACATTGCCATATAACTTTTTTCCATAGGACTTTGCCACAAATCGAAATAAACCGTGTTTTAAACTCAACCCCCTCCTACTTCCCAATCTTAGATCGTCCGTAATTTATTTTTCCTTTCATTTTTATTATATTATCTTGCATTTTCAATTGGTTTCATCCTACTATAATTTTCTTCCACTTTTTATCATTTTTTAAGGCTTCCAACTCTGGTCTATCGGTTCTATTTACTGATTATTTTTTCTTAATAATTTATAGTTTATAAATTTTGAAATAGAATACACACACACACGCAAAAATGGAATCACGTGCTTATCACAAGATGACAACTAAAACTGGTTTTATATTTTATCTACAGTATTCAATATATTTTATGTTGTATAACACTCGTTTGACTTGCTTATGCGTCATAATGTCATATAATAGTTATATCTGTGTTAAATCAGAACCTGGATGGACTTGAGTGTGCGAAAATTGACCGTCGCATTCTGCCAATGGAATTGTATTACGAATAGAGCATATATATTAGGGATCCAAAGGTTGTCAAATTGGTTTTTGATCCAATTTTTTGATGTGAAACATCTATTGGCGAGGGTAAACTAGAGTGTTGGCGTGGCGATATAGGCCGTGGCAATATGATGGAATCTCCATGCAATATGATGGAATATATGTACTATACGTAGTCGTAGGTAATGCGTAAGTGATTGTACGCAATCTATCTTGCCACACTGATCTCGCATACTTGTAGTATATGTAGTGTTATTTACTACGTTACACATGTGACGGGTAACCTACAAAATTATTTTGATGTTTCACCTTTTGCCTTTTTTCAATCGTAAATCTTTTAAAGCAGAAAAACAAAACGCTTTTCCGAAAAAGTTCCAAGATTTCAAAAGTGTTTCAATAAAATAGAGAGTTTAAAAAGTAGAGAGAAGATGTCTAAAATATTGGACCAAAAATAAATTGGTCCAGCAGCATCTAGATCTCAGAATGCGGTTCTCAATTTTTTCAAACTCAAGTCTCTCTACATCCTGGTCTATATAGTCTAAGATAATAGTGAATAAAACAGATAAATTAATTAAATCTTTTAGTAATTGCATTTTTTTTTTGTAAATACAGAAATTCGAAAATCATTAGTTGATGACAAAAAAAATGTTTTGAAAAATATGTGTAATTGATTATCTTATCCACTGAAAATAATTTTACTACATATTTAATATCTCAAAGCTCATGAAACGCATAAAATAATAAATTATAGTATTAATTTTAATGACATCAAAAAATATAATACAATAAATAAATAAAGATTAAAACATGAAATACAAAAAAAATGTTATCGCCATAAAAAAAAATATATATATAATAATTTCAAGTCTCCATATCGTTTTAGAAAGTGATTTTTGTTGTATTTTTTTTTTTTTAATATTTTTATTCAGGAAGTTCATTCAACTAAAAACTATCATGTATTTTTTGAAGTTTAATAAACAAAAGATTAAGAGCCTTATGTGTGTGCATGTCTTATATAAATTAGATATGCACATAGAATCTGTGTTAATATGAAATAAATGATAATTAAATTTTAACTCGAAATGGCCTTGAGTATTGAACCAACGCGTAAATTTGTGTAGCATAAATATGAAATATATGATTCTGTTTGGCAAAATTCATCATTGGTTAAAAATTATCAAAAGCAATAATAAATATATTTTAAACAAATTAATAGAAAATAAATAATATTTTATTTTGTAAATTAATTGATATCTCTAAGCTTTTGAGCACCTACTGATGGTTCTCCAACTGAGGTGTGCATGTCTGTTATTCGTCCATGGTCCTAGGGCCGCCAGGCATTATTTATTTTCTCACAAATGTTTGGAACAAGGTTGCATTAGTATGTACTTTGACGGCCAATTGATTGGTACAGGATGCTAAAGGTACAAAAAAAACACAATTCAATCTTCTTATAGTCTCGTTTTATGTGTGATAAGAGAATATTAAGAAGGGAAATGAAACCGCGTCTCTTGTACCTAGACCTTTTGGTACTCTGTACCCTCTTTTAGTACACAACCAGGTAAATAATAGGGCCCTAACATCTCCCCAAACTCATGTTAAGCTATATTATAAAATAATCCAATTTTCACGCTCACATTTATACTCATAACGTTACTAAATATGTGTCTGTGGGGTTGCTTAGCCTTTACAATTGGCCTCGCTGCTCATAGATGGTATTGAGATAATTCCCTGAGTATCATTAAATCAAGACTGAGAATATAAGTAAGATTTTTTTAGAGCTTTAAAGCGTCTGACAAATGCTAAGGCTGACATGATGTATCTGGCAGTATGTATTATGGTATTTTTATAATAATCTTTGGCTCATACATAAAAATCAGTCCTGAGACTATGAGTAAAGTGAGTTGTGTTGTTATTTACCTGTAAGACCCTGTATCTGAAAATTGATCGTCGACACATGATTGAAAGTATACAGTGAAAGTTCCACAAATTTTGTGTGTGAGAAAATAGTAAGATCTGGTGACCCTGAGATGTTGTGATCTACATTATGTATAAGATTTTTACCTTAAAAATCTTTTTTAATTGACAAATATGATTCACTTTCGACTTACAATTTTTACATAAAATGTATTTCTTTAAAATTAAAACTTGGCTAACAAAACTGTAGAATAAATAATTAAGTAAACAAAATTATTTTAAAATAAACTCATCAATGACGTAGCGAAAATCTATCAGGCTATCAATATACCTACACTTCTGTATTTTTTGTTTTTCTATGATCTAAGAATATAACTTATGCCATTAGTTTCCGCTACGATTATGTAAGACTAGGACGTACCTTGGTTTTGATTACTAAAAGGCTTTACAAGTAAATATTATCAAAAAAATATGAAATGTCAAATCATGTAGAATTCGAATTGTAAGTAATTACGAAAAGCGAGAAATTATATCCATTTAAGAGGCTTAAATTGTAGTGAGTTGTTTTTCGAAACTATAAACGACAAAATGTTGACTATCTATTAAAATAAAATATCAAATTCCGCGCCCTTATGCTTGAGTAAACACAGAATAAGAAATTTACAAAAAAAAATCTCTTTAAATGTTATGAACTTTTGCTTGCATAATCTTTACATGAAAGCATCAAAGAGCAAAGAGTTTATCCCGAAAAATCACTTCTAAATTATAAAGAAACTATTGATTTTTCTTCCATACGCCCGCCGTTTTCGTTTCAAGATTTTGCATGCCAATTTCTTGAATACAAAATTGTTTAATAACATCTTACATAAGCCACTTGAAATATACTTAAATTAAATTAGATAAAGTATTTGCCTATTTTTAATTTTATATAAATTATATAAAAATAAATATTGATTTTGAAATCATTATTTTATTATTAACTTTCTGATAGAAAGTCATTTGAATCCGAAAATCGAAAGCAACTGTTTGTTCGCAAAAAAAGATAATAACTACCGAGTTATTTTTGCGCAAAAAATAACATATGACCGATTTGAAGTTTAGATATTTGTAGAGGATCCATAATATTTAGTATTCTGTTGTTTTCAGACGTGACGAATCATAGACATCTAATTATTATTATATAGAAGATTAATTGTATTATTCTTATCAATGAATAGGTAAATTACACCAGGGGTAGAAGCCTTTAAAAATGGTAAAAAGTGAAAAAAAAATTATAGTATGAATAATCTCATTGAAAACGGAGGAGAATATACAAAAAAAATGAAAGGAAAAATAATTAACGGGCGATCTGAGATCGGGAAATGAAAGGAGGTGAGTTTTTAAGGGTAAAACACGGTGTATCTCGATTTCCGACAAAACTACAAAAGTTAAATAGTTAACACTTTTTTCACATAACCTCAAAATTTTTCGATTGAAAATTAAGGTGCTTTTTCGATATTTATTCAAAATATGGTGAAAAAATAAAATCATTTTTGTAACATTCTCTTCCGTTTCCAATGGGTTTCATCCTACTATAATTTGTTTTTTTGGTTTCAAAAATTACCAACCCTGGTCTATATTGTTAAGAATTAAATTTCAAAAATTATTGGTTTGATTTCTAAGAGCCATACTCATCACAGTGTGTTATACAATTCATATGGAACGCGTTTGTGTTTAAAGTAATAATTTTCAAATATATTATTATTGAAATTCTGTTACTAATACTTCTTATTTTATTAGCATAATTCAATTGAAACACATTATATTGTATGGCGTATTTTATTAACGCTATGAAAATACATCTGTTTTTTTAATATGCAATTTTTCAAAGTTCAAAAGCTCCTATATACTACTCTGGATATATTCAAAGTTCAAAAACAGTTAGTTTATACTACTAAATAATTTAAATAAGAAATAACAAAATGTTATGAAATTTGGTATGAACAATATTGGCATGAAAATCTAGGGCTTATACACCTTCTATGTAGAACACTCAGTGATTCAAAACCTTTTATCTGAACTATTAAACACTCAAATTGGATGAAATGGAGGAGAGCAAGGCGCGGACATACAATTTGATATTCAACTCTTTATAAGATTTTCTCCACTTAAAGTTAGATATCTCATGTAAACACAGTTCGTTTTGGTCTCAGAACACTCAGTGACTCAATACCTATAATTTGAGCTGTTAAACACTCAAATTGTGATGAGATGGAAATTTTTTAGAGCACAATGAAATGCCATAGTTGTTTCGAATTGACTATTCAAAATAATTTAATTTATCGAGTTACTGATTAAAGTAATATTAGATATATCAAACAAAATATTGAGATTATACTAAATCACACTTCAGATCTAGAGAGATAACACCACGTGGCAAAATTTAGCTATGAAAGAGGTATTGTGAAAATTACATTACTTAGGTTAGATAAGGAATTAGGACCACCGCACACCATATGTCTTATGTAGAAATCTTACCTTGTCGAGATCTAATATAAAAAACATGTTATTTAGCTAGAAAATCTGATGGTGTGGTGATGGCTGGGCCTCATGAAACGATAATTTTAAGCTATTTAATTATTATCAACAATTAATGCTGCGTAGAAGAAGATGGGTCTACTAAGTATTATTATTGTAGTCAAAAGATGGGAAATCACAAAGCCTTAAACTTTTCATGAATTCATCCTGTATAAAAAAAAAGTATACGTAATTAACCTTGAAAATGCTTTTACAATGTTAACGGTGTTATGTTCTAATAGCTGATAAATAAATAATCTATTAATGTTTTGGTTAGAAGGAAGAAGTACTAGAAGTAACACAACATATGACGCAAATTCAAATAAATTTAATAACTTCACATTTCTATAGTGAAATATAACTTGGGATAGTCTAAGATCCGGCTGCTAAATTACTGTATTCATAATTTAGATTATCAATATTTAATTTTTCACTTTTCATCAGGTGCCAATTAAAAATTACCCGCCAGCATTGTTAATTAAAATAATAATAATTTACTGTTAGAGAGACATTTCGTTTGTAAAAAAACCCGAAAAATCAAAGTTCCCTAACCTAAAAAGTAACAGAGAGTGAGCGCGCGGCGTTACTTGTTAAACAAGGATGCTAAATGCCAGCAAAAACACGTTCAGCTGGCATTTAGTCAACCGTCACCAAATTAGCAACGAGTAACATCTCCTCGATCATGACTACTTTGTAGTCGAAATACGTATTTATAAAAATACAAAATAATTTGATCTAGGATATGTGCCTGTCTCAACTTTTATTTTGCTCTTTGTCAATTGACGCTTTGATTAGCGATGTAATCAAAGAGTACTCTGTCTAGTTGCGATTTCGACTAACTTTAAAACACCTTCAAAGTTATGTTCAATTTGAATTCACGCTATAAAAATCGGGTAGAAATTATAAAGATTTGACGGCTACGTAACAAACTTTTTTCATTTGATGTTACAGGCTCTCTGCCTATAATAATTAATAAATACTTTCTTCGTATATAATAATAAATTACTATAGCAATTATAAATAATTACAACAATTTTAAGTTTTAAATACTTTTATGCCGAGTATTATCAATTAAAAATCATTTTTGAATACTTTTATGCGAGTAATCTATTAAATACCATTTTTTGAATAACAAAGAACAATTAATATAATTAACTGGTAATAAAATTATCTATTTTATTCATTGTAGTGACCATATAATTTTTGCTAAAACCTCACAATGTCAGGGGATCTAAATTTTTTGAAACAAAGAAATGACAGAATTCTTAAAAGCCTGCGCCACTTAGACGTTCAGTATTAATGTCAATTTATTGCACAATAGTCCCAGTGTCCCCAATTGAATCGAGTCATTTATAAATACACTTCGAAAAAATTGAATATGACTTAATTGTCGTAAGTATAACAACTTTTTTCGGGGAACCCTTTTTTCTCTACAAAAATTCTGAAAAGTGGGAATTTTTGCGATTTAATAAACTACTCTATCTTCATTGTTTAATATTACATTTATTTCCCTGTTACTCCAGATTTTTCATTCTTCTTCATTTACTCCGATTGCTCCGTATAAACTTTTATAAAGATTCTTCCTGGATTCTTCCATTCAGACAAACGGAATATAAAATCGTAGCTGCACCATAGACCACCTCATTTCATTCGGCCAACAAATTGTCAAGAAATTTCAACTACTATTCAATATTTTTAACTAAATTTTACTGTATTATTTTCAGAAAATTGTATTCCAAGAATATGCTAGAGAACTTTTAGCCTAATTAAAACCTCATTAAAATGCTTTTAATTACTGTACTTACATTTATATGAAATCAATAAAGTTAATTATCAATTACCGTTAATTAAAATCAATTAAAGAATATATTCTATTTTGTTGCAGTGAACCACAAACCACTTGGAGTAATTATTCAACATCATCAGCAACAAGTACCGATTATGAGAGCGGTGAGGATGAATCCGATACAGACATGACAGACGATTACATGGATGTAAATAATATGTTCAATAATACTTCCAATTATTATAATAATATAAAACATCATAATTCATGTAATAATAGTAGTAGTACTTCCAATGATCTTCATCATACAATAGATACTTGTACAAATAATTATACTACCACCATATCAGATTATTCTTCAGAAGACTTTAATAATTCCATATGTGCCAATAAAAATAATAATAATAATAATAATAACACTAATACGACTCTTGTAATGCGTCCTACTACTCAAACGTAAGTATACCTTAACCATAGAAATTACTTTTATGTAAGGTTTAACGTTATGCCTTTATTAAACTGCAGTTTAGATCGGTAACATAATATCTTAGTATATAATATAGATTATTTTGAGTATATTATTTGAAATAGATATATTATTTCAATATAAAATATATATATAAATTGATAAACCTACTGTGGCTGCTGCGTTCATTGACAATTTACTGATTTGAATAAACTCTAAAAGAAATCCATTAAATTGCTATTCAAAAGAATGTGCAAGATTCACAATACAATGGCATTGCGAGAGTACCGAATTAAATTTTATATAAAATTGACCTCTGTAAATGATTTTAATTAACCGTCTATTAAACCAATAAAAAATGTTTATTTAAAAATTTAAATCATGCGATACAACTTGTATACAACACAGTCACCAGTAGTAGTCAGGCAATTATTTAATACAATTTGTAAATTAACAACATATACACGACTAAATATTTTAATCGTCCCAAATAAGTAATATGTGTAGTCTATTAATAAAACTATTAATATTTTATATGAGAAAAGTACTGCAAGTTCGTTGATAGTTCTTTTACAAAATTTTGCTTCATATCCGTCACACAAAAATGTGGTAAACGTCAAACAAAAGACATCCGATTAATGAAAGAACATCACAGCTAAAATCTTTATGTAAAGTGTATGTCAAGCAACGGTATAACTATATAATACGTAGGTCACATGCCAATTTATGGTTTTGTTAACGATATATATTTTATGGTATTTGCTTGTAATTGCCTTGAATTTTCACACTAATTTTTGTGTGCAAATAAACTCTTCTTATTTTTAATATATCACATAATTTTTAAGTACATTTCAAGACTGAAGATGATCGAAACATTGCCAATTTCTGTCTCCTAGAACGATGTGGCAAGCCTAGGTGATTGTTGGATCAACAGTCACTTCTCTTTACTGCCTATATAATTCATCAATACAAATTTCATAGTTGAGAACTAGAGAAAAAAAAATATGTGTGTGTACGTTATGTACACGCGGTAGATGTTGTACTTCTTTGGCGACTGACACAAATTCACTCTCATCCAAACGCGCCAAATAAAGTATAACTTCAAAAACAAAAATTAAAAAAAAAAATTAATTACAATTTGTGTTATTCATATCATGACATCAAGTACTTAGTTTTATATTATGTTTATTATGATTCTACAATTAAACAAATGCTTTGTTTATCATATCAATTATTATGATTAAAATAGTTTAACAGATAATGAAATAAATAATTACGACGATTATTTAATTTCGGTACAATAAAATGTCGGTACGACAGTACCATAAAGAATTTAAGAATGTAAAATCAATTAAGATATATAGATTTTTCATAACTCCTTGATCAGATCTGTCTTATTTTAAAAACTCATTTTTCGTGACTAGTTCTGATGCCCGCCATCATATCATGTCATTGATAAATACACTTATAAAAATTTGTAAACGGATTAATTATCGTTAATGTAACAACTTTTTTATCTACGAAAAGTTTGAAAAGTGGGGGCGTTATTTTGGAACGCATGAAATTTTTGATTGCCCCCATCGGTTAGAAATTGATGGACATTTGTTTTTTTACTAATGTTATCGGAGAATCATTTAAAAACAGATGCAAAAACATTTATCTCCAAAATGGGGTTTACATTTACTATTAAATATTATCTCGCAATAACAAAAAAAACGTATGCCTATCAATTTAGGCCTCAAGGTATCATCGAAAATTTTTACAGGCTCCATAAAAGAAAACGACCCACTTTCCAGAATTTTTAGGGAGGAAAAATTATTACATTAATCATAACAAATTTATACACATTCTTATTATTTTATTTACATTGGCTGGATTTGATTACGAGCATCCAGCCTAACTTATCTCTTCGCGTGGAAGAAGTTGAACTTCGTAATGTGGAAATAAAAATAGGAAGAGTACCCCCTCCATGGTAGCGTTAAACGTTTAACGCAATCTTGTTGGAAGTCGCATTAGAAGTTTCATTTCAAAAAAACTTCAGGTATTGACGCAACACTATTACTTGTTTTAGAAGGATGCACGTCGCAATGGCTGTAATATCCCGTGCTATATTACCTACAGTTGTAAGCCTATATTATGCATTAGTACGTAACCACAAAACTGTCGTCGAGAGTTTACGAAGACGACTCTTACCTGCAATTGTTGCTTTTCTTGCAAACAGCATATCTAGATCTTTATCTTCAGTACAAGGTACGTATTTCAGATGTTTCAAATTCGATAATAAGATTTTTACATTGTGTATTATTGTTACCAGTATTTCGGCCCATTCGAAAAGAATCACAAGAAGCAATTCTTGACAATTCAACAACACAAGAAATCTTATATCAACCACAATCCCAACCAGAGAAAAGTGTCAAATGTGAAATAATCGTAGATCCACCAAAAAATGAAAAAATCCGTGCAGATGTTATTTTCATACATGGATTACATGGTTCTTTATTAAAAACATGGCGACAAGGAACGTGGGATCCAGACCGTTCTAAACTCGATGCAAATGTTAAAATTTTACGTCGAGCTAGTACAGGCAATCAAAATATCGAAGGAACTTCAACTGGTGTATCAATTTTATCCCGTAAACGCAGTGTTATGCTACCAGTAAATTGTTCTGTTTGTTGTCCAAATAAAAAAGCCACAATGGAGATTAAAGATACGGATGAAATTGATGACACAAATAAAGAACATATCTGTACAGTTCGACTAAGTGACATCAGTGAAAATAATGATAAAATTGAAAAAAATAATAAACAAGTTTCAAAATGTTGGCCTCAAGATTGGTTACCAGAAGATTGTCCAGATGTTCGAGTCATTGCCATAAATTATACGACAGATCCATATTTATGGCGACCTGTTTGGATTAAAAAACGAAATCGGTAAGCTTTCTTTTATAAATTTTAAAAATAATTTTATTTAAAGATAATTTTCGATTTTTTTGCTTCAGTACTTCGATGGAAGATCGTTCTAAAGAGATGATGGAACAGTTAATGGAATTAGGTGTTGGAAATCGTCCCATTATTTGGGTGGCTCATTCGAAAGGAGGTTTATTTGTAAAACAAATGATTGTGAATGGTTTGTAAAATTATAGATTTGTAATAAATTGATGGCTTTTGAAAAAAAAACAATTTTGTAATAATTGGAAATAATGACAAAACATATAAAGTTTTAAAATTCATAAAAAATGTATTATTTTTTTTATTAAAAACACCAATTAACACTGATTTATTTTTTACAGCATGGGAAAATCGTGATTCTACCCACTTCGTAGCACAAGAATTGTCTAACCAATTAAAAGGATTTTATCAGCAAACAAGGGGCATAATGTTTTATAGTGTACCTCATAGAGGCTCCTCACTTGCCGATATGAATTTACCTTTATTACGACAATCCATTGAGTTGACGGAAATTCAAAAAGGTAAGAAATAAAATTATGGCGTAGCTAAAATAATCCGATTTAAACGCATTAAAATTTACTTTTGTCCTATATAAATATTAAACTGCACCTCTTACATAAAACTTTTATCTGTGATTTGCTGTCACAGTTTTGAATTAAATTTGTTCACGATTGCCGAGCTTCGAAATTGGTGTATGAATTGTTACACTACAATTTCCGTCGACTCTTAATATTAACAATTTAACTTGGCTAAAGATTCGATTCTTTTTTACTAAACCGCAAACATAAGAAATAATGAGTATCACCGCGTTATTACTTTAGATGACTTTGATTACTCAGTGCCGCTTTTCAACAAATGTTATGCTTATGCTCGATTACTAATTCCTCCCTTACTTTTGTATTCAAAGTATAAATGTTTTTTTCCAGATTGTCCCGGCGTTTTGGATTTACATCGTAGATTTTTACAATTATGTGATACAGAGGAGTTTAATCCTGAAATATTTAGTTTTATCGAAACCTCTTTAACATTAATGTCAATATTATATTTAAGGATAGTTTCTGTTGAATCTGCAGGTAAATTCAAAAACTTTCATACTAAATTTATTTCAATGCCTACATATTTTAATTTACTTTTAGATCCTGGAGTTGGAGCTACGTGTGGAGTTCCAATAGATCACAGGGATATATGCAAACCAGTTGGACGAGATTGTTTTCTCTATCAAGAATTAGCAGAATTAATAAATAGAGTAGTCTAGTCTCTTTTTTGAAGATAATATAAATAATATTATATAATTTTGGGTATATTTTGGTGTTTCGTGATGTTTGGTTAATTAATATCCACATTCATTGATAAGGTTATATAATCATTAACAAGGTTATAAACCTCTTTTTGTTAGGGTATAAATCCCCTTTCTCATTTTATTAATGAAATGGCATTATTTATTTTACTCGAATTTTTGTAAACTATTGCATTTAAATACATATCATTAAACTGATCGATCGCCAGAAAAAGTCACCTTTAAATAAAATACCTAAGCATCTAAGTTTTAGACAGTACCCTGTCTAAAACCCGCAACTCTTCTCAACTGTAATATTCTGTTAGCTCAGTATTTTATAACGTTAAAGCATTTCTCTTTTATTACAAAACGAATTAAGTATATGTATAATAATTTTACTCGTCAAATTCTCATAAACGCCAAAATTAACTCGAAATTATATTTTTACTACATTTACCTGGAGTATTATTATATTAGTTTGTTACCTTTGTGTCAAATAAAAGAACCAAACTAAAATAGATATTAAGAAGTTCATATATTAGAAAGTTATTCTTAAACAAACAAACAAAAATAACATAATAATTTAATTGTTTATATTTTTTAATTGATCTAAAAATTTACTAGGCACAGTAATAATAATAATAGGTCATATATTTTTTACCTAAAAGTTGATAATGATAATCGCATTCTATTTTGGATATTGACTTAAATTATAACATAGAACACACACAAACGTTTAATATAGACTATTCTAAATATAGCCTTATAGAAAATATTTTGATGTTTAATATACACTTATGTTTGAATGTAAAAATAGAATCAATGTTGTAAACAAAAAATTTAAAAAAAAAATGTGTGTGTGTACTTCTTATGTACACGCGTTAGAAGTTATACTTCTTTGGCGTCTGAAAAAAAAGAATTTCAAAAAACAAAACTACAATAAAGATTGAAGAAAAATATTGAAATAATAAAAGTTTTATTTCAGTAAAAATAGATATACAGTCAAAATAAATATTTAATTATCATGTGAACGAGTCAAATATATTTTTTAAATATTTAAAATATACTAAGCTATATCCATAGGTTCTTCTAGTAATGATTGATTTGGCATGTGAGTGACAAGTATATAAGTTAACTTAGTCATTTAAAGAAATATATATTATTAATTCTATTCTGTAACTTCATCATGTCGTTTTTATGGGATTGTGCGCGCGCAGCTCACAAATTCACTATCATCCAAACGCGCTAAAAGAAGTATAACTTCGAAAAAAAATTATTTGTAAAAATTTTGATGGAAGGCCTTACTAAAAATAAAGTAGATTATGAAACCAGGAAAAAAATTCAGATTTGAATAAGCACTCACCAAAAATTATAGGAAATAAAAATAAAGACTTAAAGATAATACAATTTTTTATTTACTATTGGTCAATGCCATAAAATTTGATCAGTGAAATTTAAATTTATAACAATGTGACGATAAAATTAATCATGACGCAGAACTACTCTGTTAGGCTCTTAATACACACTAAAGGAAATTAGCAAATTTGTGAGTTGAGTGCACGTTATTTTCAAATTCATTCGACTTTCAAGTAATTCCTTTATTTTATTGATATTTTGATTTATTCATTTAATTTTGGTCAAATTTAGTATAAATGAGTAAGAATATGTGTAGAAAGATTCTAGATTCCGAGAGTGACAGAAGATTTACGGAATTTCGATACCTGAAAGAATCCGATATTTCCCGACTACTAAAAGAATTCGACTATATAAGTAATAACTAAATCAAAGAAAAGAAAATTTCAAGGAGTATATTTCTATGATGCGATAACAAAGTTATTTTTTTAAAACAAGTACAAAATTATAAGTGCGTTTCAAAACATATATTGTTGTGCCGCCCAGAATGCTATGACATCATCAAAATATTTGACATTGCAAATATACAATCAATATTGATGACATCCTATTTTGAAGGCATATCACACCGATATAAGTTTTGAACGCTATCTGTATATACCTATTTGTGATTTAATTTTAAAATTTTATTTTTCTAAGAAAATATTTTTTTAAGGGGCCAAGGAAATTAGTATGTTATAAAAACTATGAAGCTATTTTACTGTGCCGATTTTATGTTTTGTTAACTATTTATATTTAAAAAAAAACAATATTTTTCTCAAAAATATGTTTATTTTATTACACTATTTTATTTATCATCATCCTTCTAATTTTGAAAAGAAAATCGTTCACGACTAGTACGTATTAAAATTAGATAAGTTATTCAGTTAAGTAAACACACTAATAATACACATGAGAAGCTATATTCCAAAAAGAACCCCAAGAGTAAAACAAGTTAATTTGTTTGTAAATTTAAAAAAAAGACAAAAAAATGTTTAATAAAAATCAGTTTATATTAATCCAAAAATACAATGGCAACAAAACAATCAGTATTAATACTATTTTATAAAATAAAATTTTTATTTCAAGTTGCTGATACGGCACGTGTTGCAAATGTCATTAACAACTTGGACTATTTTTCGATAAATAAATGAATTCCTGTAAAAGTGAAATATAATATTAATATACATTATTGCTGATACTATGCAAATGTAGTACAAAATACTATAAACTAGAATTTTTTACTTACCTATTTTTAGGCTTACATACATCCAAATGATTTAAAGGTAAAACATAAAACTCTCCAGTACCTGGATCAGCCGATTCTCTGCTTACAAATGCAAAACTAATTCGTATAGCCGATACATCTGTAGGTTTCGATTCAACAAAACTAATGATTTTTACACCTTTATTTTTTAACAAATATTCTTTAAATTTATCGTCTAATTCTAGTAGATGAGGAGAATCTGAAACAAGAATGAAATATTAATGTTAAAACTTTTAAGTATACAAACAAAAAATTACTTTCTTTGAGTTCTTGAACTTCAATAGTAGGCCATACTAATAAAGCAGTTAAATCTTTGATCAAAGCTGTTTGTGAACCTCGATGAGGTGTACTACAAAATATTATTCCCTTTGTATTTTTTGCTATTCTTCGATCGACTTCATTTTCGCTATTCATTGCTGAAAAAATTTTAAAATAAAATAAAAATCACTTATTATTACATCGTGGAAATAAATATATGATAAGACTTTTATTTTTGAGACTTCAATTCGCTTAAGAAAAAAATTTCTTAAATAACTACTTATTATAGAATACAACAATTGAAAATTCTGCGAATAAACCAAACATAAAACTCAAAAATTAACTTATTAACATATTACCATTTACAAGCATTTGTTTAACCAATAATCCACCCATAGAATGACAAATCCACACAATTGGTCGATTTCCAACATTTGCCTTTGTCAAACTATCAATAAATTTTTGGCTACGCTGATGTAATGTTAATTGTTCTTGATCAGGACATACTGGAGCCCAGTATGACAGATTTGTATCGTAGTTTAAACCAATTAATCGTACATATTTACAATCTTTACACAACCAGTCCTTCGGCCAACATTCTGAAGTATTTAGCAAGTCTTTAACTTCATTTTCAAAATAAACTTTTGTCCTTTATAGTTGGAGAAATTTAAATTTTTTAAATTTTATATAACTTAAGTATTGCATTCAAACTTACTGATGAAAAGTAAACGGCCCAGAAGCATCTCTTACACTATCTTCAGGAGAATCATACATAACCATTTCATAATCTTTACCAATATCCTTCCATTTTTCTTCGTTGTAGGTTTCCATAATCTTCATAAACTCCAATGAAGTATTTTCGATTTCATCTCTCGATCTTTTATCATCATCACCTTTTATCAAAGCATCTAAATAAAAATAATCGATGCTCAAGCATTATTGATCAATACCGATTTGAACAGATATTCGGTCAATAAAATTGGAACTACAAATTTTTATTGAAAAAATATCTTTTATAAAAACTCGTATAAATGTATGATAGATTTTGGGAATTAATATCAGGAAAAAAGAGTATAAATTACAAAGAATAAGGATTTAGGAAACTTATAAGCTGGATTATTAGGATAACGGATTTTGACCATTAATAACAGTATAAAAAATACCTACCCTTTTTCTTTTTACTTTTAGGAGGCCCCTTCTTACCGAATAATCCTACTGCCTCATCTTGTTTATCTCTTTGACGCCAAGAGAAAAATACCCCACCTAACAGACCATGGACAAGAACGACATCTGTCTTTGGTTCAAATGAATTTCGATAATTCGGATAAAGTACATATAAATCTCGTTTGAATGCACCATCTTGCGAAAAATCACTATCTAAATTTGATAGAGCTTTTGATGCAATTGTTGATAATACTAGATTTGGATGATTTGTCCATTTTGCCAATACGCCTAGCCATCCTAAAATTTCGGATTAACAATTATGTAATTCTACCGAAATAATATTTTCTTGTTTCTCTCACACGAATGATGTATTTGCCTCGATTATTTCAGCATTATTTAAATTAAAAGATACAATCGCGTGAAAGAACAATGAAACTATGATATAAGATAAAAACAAGCAACTTCTTTACCAGAACGAAATACTTCTTCCTTATGTTCAGGATAAACACAGATATTTGCCAAAATATTTGCTATAACGGTTAATATTTTGCGATTGTAAGAATATCGTTGTTGTATTTCCATTAATAAGGCTAAACCTTTTTGAGAAACAATATCTTTGGCGTTATCTTTCATATCAGAATGATGTAAAATTGTTTTTAAGCATGTTAATAAATATTCATCCGTTTCAATACCTTTACGAAACTCTTGCGATGTACAATCATCATCGATAATAATTGTATCATCCTGTTAAAAATCCAAAACATTGTAAATTTGTTATTTATAATTCGGTTTTAATTCTTAAACACAGATTTTTATTTTACTAATAACTCTATAAGCCGACGTCTTATAAAATTAATTACTATGAAATAGAAATAGAACATTGCAATCTCACATATTTGTATCAATATTAAACTTACAAAAAAAAAATTAATTAATTAAATTCAATTTATTTTCTATTAATTTTGTTTACTTTAACCTTTTTTTCCAGACCAATCCTTTCTGTTAATAATAAAAACTTTGCTTTTATCCTGACCTTTGAGATTGTAATTTAAACTTGCTTGAATATAAGAAAAAGTTTAATATCAATTCTTTGGCTTACGACTACTATTGCGAACTTACTTACTCCATGGTAAATGAAAAAAAAAACAGTTTGTGACGTGGTCTTTCCCTTCACAAAAAAAAACCTTGAATAACAGTCTTAATCATTTTTAAGTTAATGCAACATAATAATGAATTCATTTTTGATATATTGTAATTTTAGAAAACTTATTTACCTGAAACACATTTTCAATGCAATATTGCAAACAGTCATGTTTCGACATAAAATTCAAATTTGTTAGAAGATTTTGTAACGATTTCATTAAAGAATGATATTTAAGCGTCTGTTTTTGCGATGGATTCATAAACAATCTAGAATCGACATCTTTGTATCGCGATAACGCTGTAGCTATTTCTGCATCCAATTTCTGTGCTAAATATTGATAATCAGATGTCTCTAAAAATTTTAAACCCGCTAAAGTTTTTGTTGCTTTTAATCGATATTCTAGTACATCACATTTTGTCATATTAATTAAACGTAATGCATATTCGAATTTTAATTCATTCCAAAGTGAAGCGAGCAAATGAAGTGGATTGTGTGGATTTTTTGGCAAATATATGTATGATGTTGGTTTTGTTAATTTCACAGGATCTGTATCTATATTAGATAATAAATTTGAATCAAATGCTTGAAACAATATTGATTTTGTTTTTTCAATTTCATAAATCAACCATGAAATCCTGTAAAAAATCATAGTTAGGTAAGAATACACATTTTTTTTCGATAATTAGTTTTACATAGTAATATTTAAACAATTAAATCGGTTAGTTACTTTCACTTGTTAAAAATTTAAATTTTGTACAATAATAAACACTACAGCTCACCCAACGGTAAGAATTGTAACTCCAGTTACAACAATTTTTCGATGTAATCTTAACTTCATTTCTATATTTAATTGACTATTTTTTCCATTTTTCAAACTATTTTCATAATATTTTTTTCAAAATGCCCTACAAAAATTAAAAAACTGCATATTTCCTAATCATTTTATCTACAAATGTTTTCATTTTGATTACATGATTTGTCATTATGTAGGAATTTTTAGTTTTTTTTTGTATCCAATATCGACATTTTCAAACCAAATATCAAAATTTATAAATAAAAAAGAATTTTCATAATTAATGCATTTCTAAAAAAAAAATGACAATAAAATAAATGAAAATTTATTTAATAAAACTTTATTTAAAAATATTTGTTGTCATTGTAGTAGTATCATATGATTTAAAAAAACGCACCATTATTGAAATATTTGAAGGTGGGAATTGTATGTGACGTCGACAGCTTCTTTCCTCTTTTAACTGCATTAAGTTCTTTAGCACATGGCATGCTGTCCAGTGTGACGAAGTATTGAAAGTGTTGTTACTGAAATCAAACTCTAAATGTAAATTTTAAAAGAATAATATACCTTACCGCGACAAACCGGTGTAATCCAGTTATATTTCATATAAACTTGATTCGTGAGTGTTTCTGATTTTACTACTCGTCACACTGCAAATATTTCTGCGGCCATTTTGACACGAGACTGGCACCCGATTCATTATTTAATTTTTTATGCTAGAAAAAGTTATTTGTGATTTATATAATTATTATTTAAGTGAATAATCATGTCCAACGAAGAAACTTCAGCTGACCGAAATGTCGAAATATGGAAAATAAAAAAATTAATCAAAAGTTTGGAGCTTGCAAGAGGGTAAAGTTTCAATGAAAATATTTGTATTATTTTATAACATCAAACTTCATTCAATATTTATGCTTTTAAAACTGCAGTTTTTGTAATAAACATAAAAATTTGGGTGTAGAAACATGCCATGTCAACGACCTTATGTTCTATATGTGCTAACATGATCTCTTTTTTTTATTATTTTAGAAATGGAACAAGTATGATATCCTTAATTATCCCTCCAAAAGATCAAATATCTCGGGTCAGTAAAATGTTAGCTGATGAATTCGGTACTGCATCAAACATTAAATCTCGAGTAAATAGGTTATCTGTATTAGGAGCAATTACTTCTGTACAACATAGACTTAAACTATACACTAAAGGTAAGCTAACCAATTTTTCATTTCAATCGTATAATCGTTTGCAGGAAAAATTTTGGAGTAAAAAAATTACAAATGCTTAGAAATTTTTACAATCCTTTTTTTCAAAGCATCTTTTTTTTTTTAACAAAATGGCGTCGATTAAATCTATGTACATTTCTTTTATTTATTTTTTTATACGATTAAATATAAATCTTACCCGCCAATTTGGAAAAAAAAGCAGTAAAATCTGGTTTAAATGAAATGATAATATACAATATTATTTAACCTACTTAAGAAAACCAAATATCTTGCAAGATTTTTGGTTATCGAAATTCAAAATCCAATGACTCATAAATATATTAATTCAACCACTGATCTTGTTATGAATTTTATCATTTCGTATGATAATGTAACAAACGTACACTGAATAAATTTTCTAAAATTTAATTAAAACAAAAATGGAAAAACATTTTCTACTTGATCCTTCTTAAAAATAGAATTCTGGAGGAAGAAAAACCAGGGGGGGGGGTTAATTTTTGAATCCGTTTTATACTGAATATATTATGGAATGTCTATAAATAAAAACTAGCATTGGTCCCGAAAAAAATGAGAAAATAATTCAAGGTCTCGTATGCACTATTTTTATAGAAATGGGTTCATATTGTATTCAAAATAAAATAAATATATAGGAGCGTACAAAAGACGTGTAAAGGTACACAATAATTTTTTTTTTTTAAACTTGATAAAAACAAAAGACTTTAAAACTTAACATGTGTTCCTAATTCATTTGGACGCAAGGATAGTGAAAAAAAATCATATTTTAGACAAAAATGGTCTATAAAGTATAAAACTAGCGTCTTTAATAATCTTTAAGTTGTAAGACCCTGTCTTATTCATTTTGGGATAAGAATGGTATAAACACATTCGAAAAAAATGGGCATTGGCCTATAAAATATCATGTGAAGGCAACCTCTTAATAAAAAGTTGTCCCGTACCGGTTTTTGAACGTTTCTCTTTTTTTATATTTCTGAACTTTTGGCATTAAATAAACCTATTTCTACAAAACTTCACATTAAGCGCCACCGTTTTCCATTTAAAGAGAATTTAAATCTGTTATAAAATTAATATCGCAACTACGTTTCCTGTTGTTTAATGTAATTTTAATGCAAATTCCCTATTTCAAAAAAAAAATTTTTATTTCAGTTCCACCAAATGGATTAGTAATTTATTGTGGAACAATCGTAACCGATGAAGGTAAAGAAAAGAAAGTGAACATCGATTTTGAACCATTTAAACCAATCAATACCTCTTTATATTTATGTGACAATAAATTTCATACTGAAGCATTAACAGCTCTTCTAGCTGACGATAATAAATTTGGTTTTATTGTAATGGATGGTAATGGAGCACTATTTGGTACACTACAAGGTAATACTCGAGAAGTATTACATAAATTTACAGTAGATTTACCAAAAAAGCACGGCCGTGGTGGTCAATCTGCGTTACGTTTTGCTAGATTACGTATGGAAAAACGACACAATTATGTTAGAAAAGTAGCTGAAGTTGCTACAACACTTTTTATTTCAAATGACAAGCCTAATATTGCTGGATTAATTCTAGCTGGTAGTGCTGATTTTAAGACTGAACTCAGTCAATCTGATATGTTTGATCCTAGATTACAAGCGAAAATCATTAAATTAGTGGATGTATCATATGGTGGTGAAAATGGTTTTAATCAAGCAATTGAATTAGCTGCAGAATCATTACAAAATGTAAAATTTATACAAGAAAAAAAATTAATAGGTCGCTATTTTGATGAAATTAGTCAAGATACGGGCAAATATTGTTTTGGTGTTGAAGACACATTGAAAGGTTTAGAATTGGGTTCTGTTGAAACACTAATTTGCTGGGAAAATTTAGATATTCAACGATATGTATTAAAAAATCATACGTCTGGTGTAGAAACTGTTCTACATTTAACTCCCGAACAAGAAAAGGATAAAACACATTTTACAGATAAAGAAAGTGGCGTTGAATTAGAATTAGTTGAATGTCAGCCTTTGTTAGAATGGCTTGCAAATAATTATAAGAATTTTGGTGCAACATTAGAAATTATTACCGATAAATCTCAAGAAGGATCACAATTCGTAAGAGGGTTTGGTGGTATTGGAGGTGAGTTTATTTTTTTTACGCGAATATTTTTACTCGAACAGGCTCAAATTTTTAATTATCCTTGATGTTAAAGATTAAATTTATTTTTTTAATTCAAACAAAAACTTTATCCACAAACTGATTTTTTCATTTAAAAGAAATAGATCAAATTTGTAGTATACGAATAAGTAGCTTTCGAGATTCCAGATATATCCAGCATTGATTATGTAGAAATAATACTTCTTTCTTGTTAGGTTCTTATAGGGTGTTGATGAAAGTTGAGTTTATTAATTATAGCATTTAACTGGTATTTTAGAAAGGAATTCCGTCTAAAGGTAGTAATTAACATGTCCGTATGCGATTATGCATACCTGTCAATTTCACTATGAACCTTAAATGCTGAATTAACCCTAAAAAAACAGGTGCCAACTATTGAACTACATCGTTAAGGCATATACTGAATAGATTGTCTCCTAACGATTGTATTCTGATATTGCAATGAGAATAAAATCATATAAAAAATTTCGCAGAGGTTTATCGATCTATAAATTAGTATAGGATTTCTTCAGTTTTTCGTTGTAACAAATTTCATTTTTGTAAAAGAGGTAACAAAACGTATGTCTAATACAAATTTTTTCAATTTTAATTCAATTTTGAATCTTTTTCAATACAGCTAAAAATTGAATCTTATGTTAAATGTGAAGATAGTAAACTAGTAATGTTTAAAAATTAGAGCCAGTTCAAGAGTTATCAGTTGATGAATTTTATTTAATATTAACTATAATGAATAAGCTTGATTTAAAAATTTGCTAATAAAATTAATAATAATAATATAATATTTGCTTTGCTTTTTCTTTATGCATTCGGGAAATACACAGGAATTCTGCGGTACAAAGTCGATTTTCAATCTCTTCAAGCCGATGAACCTTTGGACGATGTTGATCTTGACGATTATTAAGATCTACTTCGTTCTAATAAAAAAACGGTTGCTTTCTACTAACACAGGTATCAGGGAATATTAATAATTTCTAGAAACTATTGGTTTTTATTCTTCAATTTGTTTGAACGTGATAATTTTTTTGTTTTTTGGTGTTTTTATTTTTATCCAGTAGATTTCACAAAGAGATGCTACTTTTTTCATATTGCGATAGCAGTCTTAAGAGCAAATAGTCAGGTGAATTACATTATTTCAGCAAGTTTCATGTTTAATTACATATTTTTCTTGAACCAACTGTACATAGAAAAGCGAATTAAATAAACCTAACCAAATAAAAAGGAATTTAATGCAACGAGTGTGCCGGTTGTATATATTAAAGTTTATGATTTTTGTTCTTAAATAGTATATTTGCAAAAGCATATGTTATCAAATTTTAAAATTATACTCTACATAAAAGAATAATAAACCATTTTGTGGAAAATTTCATTTCTTTATATACAGTAAGATTTAAAAATTCTCTGATCCACACTCGGTACCACAAAAAGTGCTTACTCCAGTCACAAAAATCATAAATTTAACTACTACAGAAAGCAACAGGCTCACGTTTTAGGCTTTCACTCTTTAACGGTTCTAAAACAATTGGTTGAGGTTTTCTTGAAACGTACAGTAAGTTTAAAAATGAATATATGATTAAATTTTATATTAAACTTATTGAAATATGGTAAATCAATTAACGTGCTCTTAGATTATAGTTACTAGTTTATTTAGCATGATTATATTAATTAGAAATTTATATTATTTTGAAGGTTTTTTTACAAGTAGGAATTTTAATTTTTTTTCATAGTTTTATGTCGTATTTATATTTCATTTAGTTGAATTTATCATTTATGTATTTTACTATGCAAATTAATGACAAACAAGTTTCTATTATTGCCTCAAGGTTTTTCATATTTCCACCTTTCTTTTTGATATAATAAATAAAGCACGATTATTTACATACACAAAAATTTTATTAAAGATTTTAATTGTGATTGGTTTAGGGAATTGAAATTAAAATATGATAAAACGATATAATACAAAATATTTATCGCTGAGAGGTATTCTTCATGGTGTCCATCCAGGTATGGAATCCTGGAAATGCATGAACATTTTTTTAGTCATGTAAAGTGTGATGGAAAGTCACGAAATTTTAATTAATTACAGGAAAAAATTTAACTTTTCAAATATTTTCTTATTAAAATATTATAAATTTACTTAGATATTTAAACATAATCTCGCTTAAAATTAAACTCAATGATTAAATTATTTGAATTATTGATTAGTGTGTCGGAAAATTTTGGTTTTCTATGAAAAATTCTTAGCTTTATTTAGAAAAAATCATGGAAATTTTATATGGTTGTTCTTGAAAGTCATAAAATTATTTTAAGGACACCAAAGTAGACACCATATGAATGTTCGCGAGCAGTATTATAACCCTAGACCTCCCTAAAATGTTATAAGTAGTGAAAATTAGTGTTATTTTCCTTTTATCACATTTAATGAAATATTGTTGTTAAGAACTTTAAAATGAAAACTGAACTGTTGTTTTACTTTTCTACATTCCATTGTATAAGGTATCTCCAACTTTTACAGGTCGTTATTGTTTGTTTCAAATTGTTTAGCCTCTCTCCAATTAATATCATACTCAAAAGCATTTTCAGTGATAATAATTTTGCATTAATTTTCACCCATATTCATGTGGATATTTACATGAAAACTTAGTAGACTGTTAATACTTAATTAAGAATTAAAAATTTTAACAGTTCCATTTTTAAAATGGCCACGGCGTATGCTTCTTGTCTTCACTCATTTCCCACGGCTTTGCCTGCGTTAGTACTTGTGTAAAAGTAAATTTAGCTAAGAGTCCAAAGGATTTGTTTTTTGTTGAAATAAATAGTTTCGAATTCGGTGATTTTTTATTTGTAAACTTCGTCATTACTCCATAATTAATTACCTTCTATAAATAATAATTTGGAGTGATAAAAAAATTTATGTAAATTTTTAAAACTATTTATTTTAAAATGTATACTTTGACTTTGCTTCAATGTTCATAAAAGCTTAGAAATATTTCTCAATGGTCGTATGATTGTTTAATTACAAAAATTATTTTACAGGTATATTACGTTACAAGGTGGACTTCCAAAGCATGCAATTAGAAGAAGGTTCAATTGATGATATGTACGATTTGGATGAGTACTAAAAAACCACAAAAAAATGAAAATAATTTATTTGAATCAATCAATAATAATAAACTCTAGACCAATCAAATCAAACATCAGCATAAAGTATAAATGTATAGTGATCTTAAGAAAATTGTCAGTCAACTGCCAACTACCGCAGTGCTCATATTGAATCTGCAGGTGCTTTTCAATAAGCAGTTGTGATCAACGCTGCCTCCATTATTAAATTATTACGCCTTGAACGAATCATTTATAAAACAAACAAAAATATTATATAAATTCATTAATATTGTAAGCAACATGTATTTTATCTTTTTCTTTATTTTTCCACTAAAACTATTTTTCAAAGGGACAAGGCAATATTTTAGTTTTATTACTTTGTTGGCCTAGCTATTTTCCACGGATTTTTAGAAAAGAAATCGAATCAGGCAACAAATAGAATATACAAAAATTTTGTGTTTGGATAAAAAATATAAAATACATTTGTTTAGTTTAAAATGAAAAAATAGGCCATATGAATGTTTTTTATTTTATAGAAAAAAAAAATGAAAATACTTCTTGAAATAATTATTTATTTTAATTATTATATACCAGAAAGCAACACGCTATGTTTAAAAAAAAATACATAATAGATATTTTCACAATTTTTTAATTCAATACCTTGAATATTGTTGTGTTTATTTATTTTAATTTTTTGTTTTATTTTTTTTTTTTTATCGTTGTATAAATTAATTTAGTTTATCTGTTTTTACTTACCACTCAAGAAATGAATCTCTTTAATGGCAGTAATATTTACATTACAGTGTAAATTTATTTTTAATTTTATACCAACTTTTAACTAGAGGCAGTTAATTTGATTTTATGTTGTTATTCCAATGATCTAGATATTAATTGGGCGCTAAAATATTGAAAAATAAAAAACCGGTGAAATGTTAATTTTTGTTTATTAATTTGTCCAAATGATATTTTAATCACCGTGTAACATGGTGTATGCAATAGATTTTTCTCAAAAATAATAAGTGTACATGATTATAACAATATCAATAAGCATGTGATGTTTCTACTGTAATTTTGATGTTTGAAAAAAGGGGTACGAACATTACGTAAACATCCGTTGTCTTTGAAGATACGCTATCCAAATATTATTTTAATGACGGTTTAAATGGTCTTCAGAAACGCTGAAAAAGCAAGTTCGGTCTAGAGCGAAACGTGCATAGGACAAATGTAAATTATTTTCAGTTTTATATTTTCTCCTTAGAGTTGTCTAATTCGAAAATCTTAATATGATAAAATCGAGCAGGCAAAATGAACAAATTTTCTGGGCCGCGAGAAGTCGTGTATGTTGGTGTTATTTTATTACGACACAAAGTATTTTCCAAAGAATTGCAGAAATTAATGAAAGCAAACTAATGTTTTTTTACATGGAAAAAATCAAAGATCTAATTCCGGGACATAAAGGGCTTTCAACCGTCCGATGTAAAGAATGATAAAATTTAATTCTTTTTTGATATCTCATAAGACCCCGAGTGTCCTGAAAATTCTTCGATTGTAAATTTTGGTCGATACCTCTTTTAAAGACGTTTAAATATTTCAAATTTACTGAAATTTAAGATGAGGTTAATTTTATTAGACAGGTGGTTTAAGTACTAATTACTTTTTCCAATGATTTCTAACTTATTAATAATAAACACTATAGTTGACAATTCTAGGTACTGTGCGTATAAAGACATGAATTTATTTTTATCTTCAAGATAAGAAATGTGATGTAGCCTCTGTAAATTATATCATAAGCGAATTAATTCGAAGCTTATAGCCTATTAACAAGAAACGTGGGCTAGAACCAATATGCTGTGGTTTCGCTCTTTGGGCTAATTGGAAGTTTATGCACAATTAATCATAAACAAATAAGAAATATTTGATTGTTTAGTAGAAAGAAACAACTTACCCTTTCCAGTTCGGAAAAAAAAACAAGATAACATTGAAAATAAAATAAGAGAGTATTGCAGATGAATTAATTTGATTTATACTTTCCTTGCGTTTCCAATAAAAACAAAATCCTTTCATAGGTAAATATTTCAATACTGATTTTTATTTTTCAAATTGTTTAATTGTACAAAAATCAAATAGAATTGTTCAAAAAAATTTGACAAAAGTTGGGCAATGTTTCAAAAAAATTTTAAAATGCATAAATGTAAAGAAATTTTTAGTTTCATCGATACAACCATAAAGTTACTGAATAATGTTTTTAAAAAATTTGAAAATCGCTCAAATTAGATTAAAGTAATTTTTGAAATGACTTGCATACACTTTTGTCAAATAAATGATAAATACAACTTGGTCACAATTTGAAATTGAAAATATAAAATATTGTCTTTCGTAAGTAATGAAATAAAGTATGATGGTTGATTACATAATTTTTAGAGAAATATTTTTATAAAAAAAATACCATTTTAGTTCGTTATGAACAAAAAAGTATATATCCATTGTAATTCATGGTTTTGGCATTATACAGATTATCCTCATGAATTGAGACTATTATAATGTGTATACTAACAAATATCAAAAACATTATCAGCTTTAATCATTCCTTACATAAAGTAATAATACAAAAAAAATTTAATAAATTTCTTTTAATGAAATATTGAAAACCGGGTGTTTGATTATCTATCCCTTTTTCTACCTTTCTTTTAAAAATTGCATACGATACGATACGTTTGGGAGATTCATGCTAAGATTTCAGCACTAAAAAAGTTGGATAATGCATATCTAACAATTTAAAACAAAATTAAAGTCAATGGGCGTGTTTGGTCGAAGTAAGTATTTACTAAATTTAGTAAGTCACTTACTATACTTACAAAATTTTCGGTCGGGACACAAAATAAGTGCTAACACAGTAAGCATGGCTTGATATACGACGCCATTTTGCTTATTGTTGATGTAAACAAAACGGACAGGAACAGATCTGTCATTGTTGAATCTGCAGGAATAAAATTATATTCCTAAATTTAGTGCTGTTAATTATATTCAGTCTATGAGGTTATGTACGGGATATAACGTATACCGGTGTTATGTTAGGCCAGTAAGTCTGTCCTGGCCGAAATGCGCTATAGTAAACTTGTAAGATTTTTAATTTTGGTGCCAAATTCAAACAAATTTGGCAATCGTTTTCCTTGAAAAATATCAGCTCTCAAAAGATTTTCTTTGAGTCTCAAACTCTGAAAACTATCAACCATGGTGGTAGATATTATATTCTACCACGGTGCTATTAACTCTCTTTTCGACAACGGAAGTGAGGGGGCTAGTTTAACGGAGATAGCAATTATTTGCAACTTACGATATCTTGATACTCTGATTTGGTAATTCAGGTAAAATTAGACAAAATGAAAGGAGAATTAAAGAATATCTACTAGTTTTCGTTTTGGAATTTTCTATACTTTGCTTGTCATTGATTTTTATTAAACTGATTAAGTTATAAGCTAAATTTCGAAGTTATAATTATAACTACGGGAATGAACTATCAAAATTTTGTTTTAACTTTGTCAAAAACGTAAAATATTCGTTAATTTTCCAAATGTATTCAATCCAGTTTTCGTTTCAAACATTTATTTTACTTTTAAATTTCCCACAATTTTATGAATTCAGCGTTGGTATCACGTATATTTAAAATAATTGATCTTACGTCAAGGGTACGAAGAAGTAAATGATTAAAAAGAACAAAATAAATTTGTATCTGTCAAAAAAATCTCATATGGAACTTTTCACTGTTTCTTCACTGACAATTATTAATTCACACAAAAATTATGTGAAAATTTGTTGAAATATCATTTAAAATTTCTTTATTTGTATTTCACGTGAAAAATAATTATAAACAAAAAGAATGATAAATGAAGTGGATGAAACGATTCAAAGATAGTATTTTCATATTATTTTAAATGAAATAGTTGTAAAAATGATGTTTCTAAATGAGGAAACTAAAAAGTATTTAAAATTTTATTATGAAAAGATAAAAGGTATCACATATATATTTTATGATAAGAGTTCGGACAAATTTCAAATTGTATGTTTATTTATAGAGAAACAACAATCAAAAATGGATAGTGATACAGAAAGATCGTACTTATCGAATTTACCAGTGGAAATTTTACAGCATATTTTTAAGTATTTTAATTTACAAGACTTATGTAGAATATCTCAAACATGTACTCGATTACATTCAATTGTTGACGCTGAACTTAATCGATTATTTAAAATGAAAAAGAACTTTTTGCCAATTGTCACAAATCAAATAAAACACAGTATTCGTGAAAGGTAACTTCTGTTTTAAACGTTCTATTAATACACCAAGGTATATTAAGAAGCTATAAAGTGCTTATTGCTAATCGCATTTCATATTTGTTCGCAAAATGATGCACTTTTAGATACTTTCGATATAGTAGCATTTAATATAAATATTTATTTTTTCTATATGCTATTCCAAAATTAGTCCTATTTAATTGTAAATCTTAAATATTTTTTTAAAAATTAAACCACAAGCACTGTAGTTAATCTTGGAATCTTTCATTTGTTCTGTTTGTAAAAAAAATATTGGAAGAGTTATTGTAAGACTAAATAGTTGTTAATTATTAACAAAGACTTATTTAATGAAAAGAATGTACTTATTAATTTCGGGTACTAGAAAATATATTTGGCAACACAAATACATAATGGGAATGTTCATCAAAACGCAGGAGAACCGTAGTCTAAACACTCGTCTTACATGTTTCAAGAATAGTACGTTATTTTCAGCATTTAATTGATTTTGGAATTTCAAAATCTAAATTTGGAGCGGGTCTAAAACTCAGAAATCATTAATTTGGTTATCTACCCCCAATTTTTAAAATTTTTTTTTCGAAATATAAAGCTTTTCAAGCAGTTGGTCTATTTATCAGCACCCTATAAGAATTTACAATATATATAAAACAATGTATACAATTTTTATTTATTTATTTTTTATTCGAAATTGTACAGATCTTCAAAAATAATCGAACCAATTTATGAAAAATTACGTATATCACATAATTGGCGAATAGGAAAATATAAAGAAAAAGTTTTATTAAAAACAACAATTACAAATATGCCTTGGCTACATTTAGAAAAGAAATATTTATGGGTTAGCCAAGGGTGTACTATAACACGATATAAAAGAGATTCATTCGGTTTTGATTGGTTGAAAAAAGGACCGGAATTAATTCAAAAAGATGGCGACATGTGTCGATTTGCTATTAAAGATGATCTACTATTGACAGGCTCTAGGTGAATATTTTTATCAAATTATATCTGACAATACTTTGTAAGTTTTATAATAAATAAATTTAATGGGTAATATGCTATAAATGGCAAATTTTTTTAAAAAATATATGCAATACAGATTGCAGACCTGCAATAAGTACTGCATAAAACAGCACACTTAAAATTCTCTAATGCATGCTTGAAACGGCAATACATGTGTGTTAGTCATCGTTAAGTATGTTATAGATTTGTTTTGGTCACTTCAAATATTATTTGGTCTTTTATTTTTTTCAGTTCAGGTTCAATATCAATGTGGAATTTAAAAGATCCAAAATATTCATCAATACATGGTAAAAATAATCATAGTTCCGAAGTAAATACTGTTGATATTGGTCCATATACATTAGCCTCCGGTACCCGAAATCACATATTAAATATGTGGCCATGGCCTAAATTAGACAGTGTTAATAATTCTGTAATATATCCAATTGGTACCTATGTTCTGCGGGATAGAATATGGTCGTTAAAATATAATAAAAGTGGATCGTTAGCGATTGGAACTGGTGGAATTTATGAAACTGCCCTATTAATTATGGACGTGCAAAGGTGAATAATTTCAGTCAAATTTTATGGTTTTGGTATTGATTTTAGTTACTTTGAACTATTATTTAATTTAATTCCCCTTATATTTACAGCGAAGAATTAAAATTATTTGGATCCGGTTTAATGAAACCAGGTGCTGGTATATTAGATATGCATTGGTTAGATGAGAATTGTTTATTTACATGTGGTTATGACAGTTATGTACATTTATGGGATAAACGTGTTGGTACTTATGTAACAAGTTGGTTGGAACCACATAATTCCGTACTATATTGTATACAAACTGATGATTTATATACAATTATGTGTGGTACCCAACGCCATGGTAAAATTACACTATGGGATCAACGACAACGAAGTTCGATTCAAGTAAGTTGAATTTATATTTTATTCAACTTTTGTAATAACTGTCGTATAACATAAAATATGACTCTAAAATCATTTAAATTTGATAATTTATTTTATCTTAATCTTAAATATATTTAGGACATATTACCTACCAGTGGTATTTATTGACTATTATCCCCGATGATCATTAACACTGAACATATATATTCTTTTTGTTACAGATGTATTATTTATCAACATACCATAAACAAAGTTCGCCAGTATTCAGTTTGGCATTCGATGGTACTTTATTATATGGAGCTTTAGATCGATCGATTAACGTTTTAGATTTTTCTGGTAGACAAAATCGAATAAGAAATTATAGCTATTTTGTATAATGAAAATTTATTGAACAAACAATAAGAGTTTAAATGGATAATTTTTCATTTGTTATCATTTGTTATACATTAATGCACACATGTAAAAAAATGTTCTCATTATAAATAAAATTCGTCCAATAATTATAGAAAATTAAAAAAAACAAAATGTATTTTTCTATAAATAATTATATTAATTTTTGTTTGTTTGAATACTCCTTAAATTTTTTAACTAGACCCAAACGTTTCTTAACTCGCCAATTTTTGAGAGAAATCTCTTAATTGTTGTAAATTACATTTTCATCGAACTTGTCATTGTCAATAGGGACGTTACAAATTTCAACATTATCAAAGATATACAAAATGTGATCCATGTACACTACTTAAAGTAATTTTATTCGAGTAATCGCAAATGCAAATAATAATCTTTGTTGGGAATCCAAAATAATCTGGGCATGTTAAAAAACTCCAAATTGTCCCTAAAATTCGTGATAAGTATTAAAAAAAAAAGACTTGATTTCTTTAATGGCTATTTAATAATTAATGATAAATAAATAACCCATACAAAAAATAAAAATATTATGCAAATTTATTATGTTTATTTTTTTAAATATATTATGTATTTTTTTAAAAAGAAGAGAAATCAATTATCAATATATTTATACATAATTTTTTTTTTTAATATTCTTTTTAAACATTGATGGAAAAAAAACACCTGTGTAAGCAGGAATGTTTGTGCTTTTTATAACAAATTTTATTTTGGAATTTAATATTTATTCTCTTTTAAATTTTCACTAACAAATAAAAATTATTTAAAAAAAATATATAATAATTTTTGTTTAATAATTAATAAAAACAAAAAATTTTTATATCTAAAGACTTTACAAAGAGATTACAAACTTTAGTGGTCGTAACTATTTCAAGAGAGATCCATAAAACAATATTGTAATGAAGAATTCATGAATTTTTTTCTATTTTCGATAGAAAATAATGCTACACATACATCCCACTTGTTTAAAGTCTAAAACAAAGTTATGAAGACACATTTTTCATTAAATCAGGATGTTCAAATGATACCATAATTCCAATTTCTTTATATATTATTATTCAAAATTTCTTTTGGGAAATTAATGCTTTTCCGATTGTTTGAATGCGAACGTGTTTGCAATTTTTGAACAGATGAAAACCTCGTTGATAGGGTAAATCTTCCAAACAAACTTATCCGTTAGGCGTTGAATACGATTAAGGAACACCTGAAGGCAAAGACGGTCAAGATATGGATAAAAGAGCTGGACAATGATTAAAACCCTGACTAAGAACCGAGATCGATGCCGATTTTTCGTTGATGTCATGTATTTCACAAATAAGTTTTAAGAACTGTTATAATGCATTCGAATAATATTTAGTACTTTAACACAAATACTATGTGCCTTTAACTAAGCAATATTATGGAAACTTGTCTCTGTCATTATCCATCAAACATTCAATAATTTTAGAAAATATTCCTTGTCTATGAATCTCAAATAAATATAATATTTCTTGTATGTAAGTCTTTAGACAGCACACAATTTGTCATAAACATTTAATAACATTTATCTTACATAAATTTTGAATATCGTTATTTTTTATTTTGTAGCGAAATCAGATACGTATGAGAACAGTATTATGAGTAAAATATTTGTAATGAAAATTAATGCGTATCTTAAAAATAATCCTCGCAAATAATTTGTAAATGAAGGAATATTTACAATAATCTTGGAAATAGACAATCGGGTGTACGACTATAAATTAATCGGTATTTTCGGGAGTAATTTATATTTTTTCAGTGCATTCCTTTTGACAGTCAGACCGCGTGTGTACAATCACCTTTTGGATCAATTATAACTTTGTTTTCTTCATAAGACTGTGGACATACGAACGTCGATTTTAACATGTTTTTTGAAATTACAATTACTTTGTGTTAACGTAGGTTATGTTTTTGATAGAGGACTCTATAATAAAGGCAAGCTCAAATGTGTAGTATTCACTTTATTTATTTATTATCGCGCACAAACACAAAAATTGTACATGAAAATAGAAAAAAAAATTGTATATTACATTCTAGATTGTCCTTGTTATAGAGGCCTATATCAAATCATAATCCATCTTATTAAAAACATGTTAAATGTAACGTGTGAGCCGCTTTATTTAACCCTTTTGATAGAATGTATGTTAAATCTAGTTTTGACGCCATATTAACCCAGTCTTTCAAATATAATAAAGATTTATAATTGATGTTTTGAATCTTGTACACGAACATCATAAATTTGCAGCGTGTTTGGAATGTGTAAAACTGTCACTTCTCCGATCGACAATAACTTATACAGATAAATGGGAGATCTAAAATTATCGACTGTCTAATATTTAAATGCTTCTAAGCGAAGTACCGTATCATTGTATAATATATTCCTTCCGTCAAATTTAAATGAACTCGAATAATTTTATAATATTTTATTCCCAAACTATAATATAGGTAAATTTTTCAATGCTGTAATGTGCGTCTTAAATAAGTAAAACAAGATAAAATAAATATGTCAGTCGTAACCTTTTTTTTATATAGCTCTTTAATACTGCTTTTGTGTTGTTTCTATTTATATATTTACGTTGTATAAATTCCTTTATTCAAAATTTTGGTTAAATATTGTGATGATCCAATTGAATATTTTCAATTCCTTTAATAACAATTTCAAATTCTTACGATAAAACAGGAACATAATACATATATTTTCTCACTTTTAAAGTGTTATAAAATTCCTATTTTGTTTAAATTTAAAATATTTTTTCAATTGAATCACTATTAACAAAAATTCTTATGAGAAATGTATCTGATACATTGTTTCGTGAAGGTTTAAAAATTGATGTTAAGACTATTAACTTCTGTTTGTGATGTTTTAATCATGAATAAAATTGATTTCAATATCTTGCAATGCTAACTTTATAAAAAATCTGTTAGATGAAAACTATGACTATTGTGAATTTTGAAATCATTCGAGTAGGTATAATATGAATTTTGAAATCATTCGAGTAGGTATAATAGCTCGAAAATGAAGAGAATACATCGAAAAAAATTTGATGATCATAAAACTTCAGAACTTACATTCTTGAAAATGAATAATACCTACTACTTAAAATTTAGCTAGCGGCAGATCTCACTAACGGCCTCTTCGTATCGGGGGAAAATTATAATCCACGTCTCTTTAATTTATAACTTGTTGACATGTTGAATAAATTGCAATACTTCAACGTACTATACTATAATATTAAAAATTTATTAAACAGTTAAAACATAGACATCACTTCATCGTAAATTTCACAAAATATTTTATATATTTCTCGGTAAATTTTTCTTGACTGGATTGAACCATAAAAATGAACAAAATAGTCTTTTAACTTTGTTTTTAGGTTACCTAAAATAATTAAGATATAGTTCATTTGTCGAGCTTTTATAGGTTGCGAAAAAAAATTGAAAATACTGATATTACAGCAGCTAAATAGATAAAAAATTTGACGGAAATTTCTGTTTTAGGTACAGTTTTTAATCTTACTGAGTGAAACTATAATTTTCTAGGATGTAAGTTCTAAGAAAATCAATCTATAAATAATTAAGTAGTTTTACCCAATCTTAAAAATTAAAAATCTTAACAACACTTTAATGGCTACCCTTACAACATAGTAAAAAATATACCTTATTTTCAAAAAACATTTCCTTTTTGTATATATATAATATGTATAATACAAATTTTGTATAACTTTTTTTAACTACAAATAATTTAAAAATTTCTATATTATTTTTGCACCATATTAAATATTATGTGAAAAAATAAAAATTATAAAATTTATTATTTTAACAAATAAAATTAATTACAATTAAAATAAATTAAAAAACAAAAATGAAGAATCTCTGTTGTTATCAGATATTCCTTGTTTCTTTTAGAATATGTAAATATATATAATATAAATTTTCATGTACATATTTAAATATTACTACTATTTTTTTTTTTTATCACGAATTAAAAAATACACATGGAGGAGGTGTTTGCTATTTTTTTAAACAGGAGTCCTTTCATTAAATTTTAACAAACAACCTACAGCACCAAAGTAACCTTCATGTTCTAAAAATAATGCTTTCATTGTACCATCTGACCAATAATCCATTGCATGTGCTAACATTTTCATTGCAATTGGATTTACACGTAAGAAATTACCAACAAATACCACCTAGAAAAGTTAAAAATTTATATAAAGATTGGTTTGAAAACTTGTGTTTTAGCCATTGAAATAAGAATACAAGAGGATGATTAATAAATACGATTGACTTTTTTTATTTTATGAAGATCGTTTTGTTGAAAAACAGAAATATTCGGTTAAACGAATAGTCATTAAATTTCTATATTTAAAAGATAATCGCCTGATTATATAAAAGCTGAGATGGATACTGTTTAAGAACGTTTTACATGACCGGATCGTTTAAATTCATATCCATAAATGTCATCATTTTGAAATGCATATACTACGGCTCACCGACTGTGTAAAACGAGTCTTAGAGAATATTATATAATTTTTTTACAATGAAATGTTTAATAGTTGATTTCAAATGTGGTTATCTCAGCAGGATTAACGAAAACATACTGGATGGAGAAAATTGTAACCGCTGTTAATATCAGAACAGTTTATACAACAGTGTAAAAATGGTCGTCGAATTAAATTTAATTAATTAAACGGCAAAATGCGTATCAAGGTTAGAATATGGATGTTTATTAAATTATTAGTATAACTTTAATTGAAACGTATTTACGAAAATGGATCTTAAATTATTTTTTAAATATCTTTAAAAATTAACAAAATATGGACATTCAAAATTTCTAATTAAACAAAGAGGGAAATTTAAACTTGTGACGTCAACTGTTTCTATATCTATATAAATTAATGTTAAACATTGTTAATGTTAAACTTCTTTGTTTTATTGAATCTAGTTTCATATTTTAATGTGAATACGGCAAATTCAGTATCAGTCAACTATCCTATTCTCTAGACCTAACATCCAGCGATGTTTTCTAGGCTCAAAATTTATAACATTGAAATTTTGAGTAAAAACTCATTTTCAATTGTAATCCACTTATTCTTAATTCAATGGTTCATATGTTTATGTATTTATTACTTACCCTTTCAATTTGTTCATTAATCGCACACATTCTTGCGATGGAACCAATATTATTTGTGATTGTAACTAATGTGGCTCGTGCTAAATCTTCTCTGCTTACACTCATTCTTTTTTCTTTAGTATTCATTTGACCAAAACTATCAAATAAATAGTGATTGATTTTAAACTACTAGTATCGGCAAAAAAGGAAAAAATAATTTAATAATTTCGGGAGATTTTAATTACTGAAAGAGGATTTTCAGCAATAGCAGTTTTCAGGTAAGGCATTTTACAAGATTTTAAAGTTGTCTGTTAAATACGTACCTACTAGCAACCAAATCGCCATCCAAGCCGAACCGTTCATAACTACCTCCGTAAATATCTTTAACAAGTTTATCAACACGATTATTATCTCCACCCGTGGCAAGTTCTATAGCCTCCTCAAATGAATTACATCCAGTTAAAAGGCAACATAAACCTAAAAATGTACCACCTCCCAAGCTGAAATATAATAAAAATTCAAACTGTTATAATCCTCGAGAAAACTTTACGATTCATAGACCATTGACACATTCTCTGGAATGAAAATCCGTATAGAAATTTTTCATTCTTTACTATTTGAGGTAAACTGAAAACATGCGGTTGAGTTAAATCAATGTAATTCCAAAAAAAGTGTTTGTTAAATCGTTGGTAGTACGACTCAATGCAATTCGACAAATTCAATAGATTTTGAAATACATATAACAGTTTTGTGTTATATGTATGATTAATCGATTTTAATTACCCGATTATTTTTTCCATGTATTCACTAAATTTGAGTACTCGTAAATCTTTGCTGATTATGGGTTTTTACATTACTCAGAGAATTTTAAATAGATTATTTGACTAAGAAATAATATTTACCTTGTACCAGATACTCGTTTATATTCATTAGGTCCCCTTACAGATAAAATACTAACACCAGATCCAATATTAACAATTAAAAATGGATATGGATTTGAGAAATCATATGAAATTTTTTGACATCTACTTTCATCAGTTGGTTGACTCCAATAATAACATTCAGATGAATTTGTTGCATCGATATATTGCATACCTTGTATTAATGCATCAAATTCATCACATTTTACTAATCGCATATTTAATTCTTTTCTAAAATTTGTTTCAAATTTATATGCACCACCACCCGTGGCACATACTGTCGTTACTAATGTTGCTAAACCTTTTGATTTTGCTAATGCTAAAAAGTTACCCATTTCACATGTTGGAAATCGTATAAAATGTAGTGTACCACGTCGACCTCTTATTAAAGCATTATCTATCTGTAAAAAAATAGAAAAATAATTTAGTCACTCTGAATATTTTATGTAATAATATTTAACTTAACCAAAGGACTAACTTCATTATCTGAAGGGCATATTCTTTAGCTAAATAAATACTAGCTAGTCCAGATATGACTACCATACGGCGGCGTGCCGGATCAGGTCCGTGTAATGAATTTATGTAACCAGCGAACAATTTTTCAACATTATATCAAAAGGAAAAGTTCAAATATTTAATAAAAATATCCTTGCACTAAGGATAGATTTCGAGCAGAGATTCGATAGGTTCAAAAATGTTATAATTATTATCCAAAATCAATTTATTGTATAATTTGAGGCTGTGTTAAGAATAGACACAAGTTTAAAACCTAAACATGTCGTACTAGCAATTATTTTAATTTGTTTTGATACTTTCACTCAATTTTCATTATAAAATTTTGTTTACTAAAAGAAATAAGCATTTTGGTTGTAATTTTTTATTTTGCGATACGAAAAAATATTTTTATTTCCAATTCGACACACAGGCAAAACCAGTTAACTAAGACAAAGTAGATTATTGTGTTTAGTGGATATTTAGAGTGAAAAACACGTGTATTTCGATAAAAATCAGAATTTTAAAACAGCTATTATTATTTACAAACAAATAATTAATGAAATTGACGTAAGTTTATTTTTTATAAAAATTATGTAAATTTAATAACATTGAATACTTAAAACATAATAGAATAATGGCAAGGTCAAACAAAATTCTACAGATTAGATATGTTTGTTACAAGTTTTACGAGATTTTTACATTTTGAAGGAAAATCAATTAATGTGTATTGTCACACTTAAATAAAAGTTTAATAATAGATTGTACTTTAATCTTTGAACCCTAAAAGTTATTGATCATTCTTTGGAACGAATTATCTTCCACGCAAAACATGTTTTCTATGCTACGTTAACCTATCCTCATAAAATTAATATTTAACAAGAATATTAAAAGATAAAATAGAAAAAAATAATAATTTTTTATCACTAGCCATGAGTGAAAATGTATTGAAAAATTATTGTAATAATTTTGACCGGAGGAATTTTTGTCATTAGTTATTTTTTTATTGGTTAAATATATTTTAGGATCTAGTAGATTTTCTTATCAAATATTACAACACTGACAATACAATATAAGAAAAGAAGCTGTTCTAATCAGAGTTGGGTCTAAAAATCAATTTAAAGCAATTAAAATGTAAAAGCTTTCAGGTCACAGTATAATATACTTTCAATTTCAGAATGAATCAGTAATAATTCTTCGTTTTGCGATGTTTGAAATTTTATTTTACTGGATTAATAATAACTATTCATTAGAGATGAATAGGTAGTCATGAATGTTTAAAAGTAAATCATTATAATGTAAACAATTTCAGATCACAGCCAGAGTACGATAATGTGAATATGTGCCTACATATATTCTCCAGTCATATTTTGAGTTCAATTGTTCAATATCGGTTACTACAGTTAGGTTGTTTAATTTAAAGAGAAGAGATGTGAATTCTTCGTTTTGCCACGAATATATTTTATTTGACTACTCTCAGTAGGATTAATAATTTTTAAGGAAATAAAGGTTTAAAACAAATTTGATGCAGCCCGAACGGCGTTGTAGAGTTCAGTATTACAACATATTAAGTGGTTATGTGTAATATATTAACACATTAGTTTTTAAAAGAACTATAAATCTAATAATCTGTACAATTTAAATAAAATAACTACCGACATTTTAAGAGTTTTTTTTATTTAAAAGCCAAACTAGCCTGTTAAATATAAACTAAAATGATTTATTTAAGAAGCTAAATTAACTAAATTCTATCAATATGCACCCAATCAAATAAATAAATTTCGCAATATTCTAAATAAACACCCCCATTCTTTTTTATAAATCTTCATATTTTTTATGTAAACAATTTCATTAATCAAGAGGTCATTTTAATAAAATATTACTTAAAAAACCACATACAAAATAATCTTTATGAAACGCGAGCACCGTGTACATAAAAAAAAGTGGCATGAGGCATGGCCTTGAACCGCAATTGAATTTTTTTAATTATAACGTAAATATTTTAATAAACCAGAATTAATTTATTATATAATACTACTACTAATAATAAATACAATAAACAAAAATGTTTATTAATGTTATTACGTGCGTGTATTTAATCTACACGTTAGAAATAAATGCATTGTTATTTAAATATGAAAATTCTAACCGATTAGATGATGTAAACGTTTACAATTAACTCTATTATGCTGTATGCATGAAGTGAAGAAGGTGACCATTACACGCACTGTATAAACTAAAAAATTACAGTCGATCTACGATAATTCGGCACGCTTTTTCATCCGATATGATAATTATATGTGTATTTAAGAACGATAAAGCTTCATCAATGTATACTTGCATAGGATGTAACAACTTGTTATACGGGAGGGTGAGAGGTTTTGACTTGTCAGATTATATGATAATTCTTTTTTTAAAATTTCAGATTATATGGGTCGGTGAAAGAACTCTATAATCCGACACCGTCTTGTAAAACATTTTTCGGATTTACATGGACCGACACTATCTAATAATGTCAATATCAAAAAATCCATTATTGAATAAAGTGTGAAAACTATTTCAATTTCGTAAGGACTAAATGATAATACAATATAGTCTCTAATTTACAAGTTATCAATACATTAAACCGAACCCTTAGCCATGTGGATGTGCCGTTTCCTGTAGCATCCAAGCATGCTAATTTTTTATTAATATTTATTTCCTTAAACTATGAAAAACAGACCCTGGTGGAGAAACTGGTTATAAATTAGACACTCACTTCGTCGTAATAAAGACAATATTGCTAAAGAATTATGGGTTTCTATTTTTTTTATATAAAATATATTAAAAATTTTAAAAATATTCAAACATAGATGCTTTTTAAGGGTAGCAAACTGAATTATAAAATTAAAGTGAAGTAATTTCCACGTAGTTCGAAATAAAATCGTATATCTCAATATGATGCTTCAAACTGGCGGACTTCGCATGTTAAGCGAGGTGCTGAATTAATCAGTGGATCATTATACGGGTCGATAAAAAAGGCCCAATTGCAAGGTATTTTTTTTCACTCCACTACTTGCAAATAGGTTCATTCATTACTCTGTTAGCCTGTAGAAATCCCAGGTCAATCTTACTCGTAAATAAGTAATTTAACAAATTTTCAAAATCTTTTAACTTAAGGGGAGGGGGTGTTTTTTTCGGAATAGTTTAAAAATATGATATATATATATAATGATTACATAATCTTATATCGATAAAATAATAAATGAAAATAAGTCAATTTACCTGTAAATGTATATCACGATGTCCAGTTTTACCATATGCTGCATTTTTTGTTAAATATCGTCGAATATTTTTCAATGTTTCAACTTCTGTGTCAATTTCATCTTTAGTGATGTATTTTGGTTCAAAATATACTAATTTTGCTAATGTACCACCAATATCCATACCAAACCATGGCATAGCTGCAAAAATTTCAGATACAATCAATTAAATTGTGTTTGTTGTTATTTTTAACAATATTTTAAGTGGTTAGAGTATTCGATTTATCACACACAACGCAATATCAAAAGATATTATTAAATATTTTTATCAATATGTTTTGATAAGCGTTTGGTAAACATTTTGAATACCTATTGCTGATATTCAAATTAATATACTTCTGTTATCATTGCACATGAATCAAATCTTAAATGCATATGTCTGCTTAAATTACCTGCTCAGGTAATTTATTTTATTTTTTCTTCGTACAAAAGATAACAATCTAGAAGATAATTATATCTAATAGTGATCATTATTAAGATCTTTTGAAAAGTAATTGGTCACAAAGAAATTATTTACAGAAGTATTTAATTAAACATTCGTTTTTACAATTTAGTTCATTTTTTTGTCGATTCTTTAGTATTTTTTTACTTTATAGCATTCTATCCAGTCATTAAGAATATGACCATTTGAATGACATATAATCACTAAATATTCATTTTTATCAATCCTACCACTTTCCCAAAAATATGTAATTTTTTGCTGCATCCGACCACTCCAAGAGTAGTTCTTTTATAATAATAAGAATCTAATAAAGCTTTTCCATTAAACATGTGTAACATCTTGTGATTAATAATTCTCTTATATATTGAATATTCATCAAGTGATGAATATGACCTTCAAAGGGTAAACTACATTTGAAATCCTACTACAACTTTTAGTAGTAAAATATTTGGTTTCATTAATCGATTTCTTGAATGAGATAGATTTTCGAGTTCTTTGTAAGAAAAATTTTGTTTGCCTTCAATATTTTGAAGTATTATACACACTTGACAATATTGATTATATGAATTGTATAAAAATGTTACTTATCATTTTGCTTACATTTAAATAATAAATATTCTTCAATTATTTACATAATATATTAGCTTAAAACAATAAAAAACAGATTGATAGTATAAAAAATCATAAATTATTTTAAAATTAACACGAAAAAAAGTTTAAATATTTATTCAACAATGCAGTAATTAGAAATTATCATTCTCTAGTAGAAAACGTCTCATAAAGACGCGCAATGTAGTATAGATTGTTGTTTATTTCGCGGCAATTTTTTTAAATAACTATGGGAGTTGCGAAATATTGTTTCAAAAATTGTGAATAATTGTATTTCTCTATACAAACGTCATTTGTCGTTTTAATTTTTTAACTACAAAAGGTGAAGATAGATAGTACTACTTTTCTATGTATAACGACATTTTGTAAAAGTCATTTTTCGTTTTCGAGTTATCGTACTTACCTACACTTTTACCAAAAAATTTTAAACCAACGATAACTATTTCTAAATTTTAATCATTGCCATTTTCTTAGAAAGTTAGTTGTGTTTGTGTTTGTTGTAGACTAATACATCGCAATCTTAACTGTTTTTCTTCTCGAAGGACCGATAAAAATTCAATTCAATATTAACGTCACAGAAAATAATTGTTAAATATTTTATTATTTCAAATTATTATTATTATTATTAATATGGTATACGTTGACAAAACAATAAATTGAATACAATATATTTTATTTTTTACAAGCAACCAGGAACAACACAATGGGTGCTTTTCATCCAGAGGGATCTGCGGCAAGGCACCTGTCATCTCCAGGCATTGCCTTATCACCCATAGTTCCAGAGACTTATATAAAAACTACTTGTAATTGAAAGAATAACACCTAATATGTTAAATTGTTTTGCTCCAAACAAGCCAAAATAAGACGAAAATGAAGAAAACCAATTTTCGAGTTAACCGACACTTTTTCTTTTAGAAATTATTGTGTTTATGTCACATAAATACCACAATTAAAAACATTTTACAAGATTTAGTTATTATTTTTTGTTAAATGACCATAATTTAAACACAATTCAGGCACAAATAACCAAAATTTAATTCGTTTAAAAAAAACACTTGTATATTTAATACAACTATTAAAAATACATGTACGCCATATTCGACTGTTATTAACCCATAAATTTCTGGGGTCTAGTTTGCACGGGTCGGATTGGTTTTTGGTCATTACGTTCAATGTGTGAACTACCCATGGATAACTCAAAAAATAGGCGAAAAATTGGTATTCTCTTCATTTTTGTCTTATTTTACCAAAATCCATAAAAAAATCGAGGTGCCACGGATATCGTAATCGAGACCAATTTTCAAACATATTCACAATTGCTCACAATTATGAATTTAAAAAAAGTATATATATAATTTTGCTTACATTCCTCCAATAATAATAAATATTCTTCTTCCATATTATTTACATAAAATATTAACTAAAAACAATTTAAACAATACCACAAATAGAACACATTAACTGTTTTGTTTTGTTTTCTTTTTTTTTTTTTAATCTCACAACACTATTTGAAATAATAACAGAAAAAAACAATTGTTTATATATTATAATTCAACAATGCATTAGGGACAACTACAGTCCGTCCACCAACAGTACAATTCTCAAACACGAGTACCATTAAGTAAGTAAAAGTATTATTTATTATTCTATATTTTGAAATCAAGCAACTAGCACCACGGTTAAGGCGCTGAACTCAACTTATGTATAATTTACAAGTATCTAATAAAATTTACAATTTATATTTACTTTTGAATCTGATAAAAAAAGCCTTGTTGATTTATATTATACTTAATAAAATACTGTTTAATTATGTACAAAAATAATATATATATATATATATATATATATATATATATATATATATATATATATATATATATATATATATATATATATATATATATATATATATATATATATATATATATATATATATATATATATATATATATATATATATATATAAATAAATTAAAACAATCAAACAAAGTCAACAAGTGACGGTTTTGGCTGTACACGTTGTTATTCTTATCAGAAATCAACAACCTGGCAGAAAATATTACAAATTTCTTAAGTATTTTACACACACTAAAATTATCTTATCAGAAATACTGATAGAAAATTAACCATTGCATATAAGTCAAGGTCTTCTTGTTAAAAACATTAACAAATTTCCCACATCTTTCTTTCTACTGATAATTTAGTCTGACGCCTACGTATTTCGTCATCAAAGCGCCTACAAATATCATACCACAAAGAAGGAATCCCCTTTAAAATTAATAAATTTTCTTGTCAAAAATCTTGAACCGATACATAACACTCATCAGAAAATCTTATCGCATGTGGTCGGCTTTAGTTTAAATGGTTGTATAAATTAGTGTTGGAACGATATTCGTATTCGCATTTTGCGAATAACGCTCGGTTTTTTGACTCATATTCGCACGAAAAGTTAAGATGCGGATCTGATAATTAAGGTTGTGATTTCTGTGAATTACATTAACATACAGACTTGTAAAATTAAAATAATGCTATTAATCAAATTTAATTTTGAATAAGTACAATTACTATAACTGTAAATGGAATGTGATTTAATGAATGGAATTCTTAATGTAATTTTTAATATAATTGGAGTCCATGTGAGAACTTTCTTTTCAATTTTAATTAACATCATATCTTCATTTATTAAAAAAAAAACAATAATAAAAAAGATTTTGTCATGAAATTAGACCCTGATAATTAAAATTAATCTGAACTAATGATTTCGCTTTTAATTAACTCATTCTGTAGACGGGATGACAAAATATCGGGTTGAAGCGTTTCAGCCCGACCCTAAATTTTAAAATTATTTTTATAATTGCGGCTAAAAACATACGGAAGGTAATTAATACATTGTTGATTAGAATTTAAAGTAATTTGTATTAAAAAATAAAAAACCTTTTATCTCTTACCGTTTAGAAGTTATATTTTTAGAATCTGAGCGGTCATGGATGCAAATGTTTATATATATAAAAAATTATTGTAAAATTTATTATTTAATATCAATTAGGTGCAAAGATTTAAAACTTTATATAGAAGTATGTGTGATTCATTGTATTACTTATTTTCACTTGTACTTAGAAACTTGATACAATTCTACGTACACTACCAATTAACCCTCTTGATTGAAACAGGTGTTGTAGTTTTTTTGAATTATGTGATATTTAATTAGTCCAAAAACAGTTCAATCAAAATAAGATATTATTCAAGATTTTTTTTATGATAACAAAAATTTTATATTGCCTTTGAATTTTACACTGTTATGGTCGCATATTATATAAAAAAAATTTTTATTATCAAAATATAGACATTAAAAAATTTCATAATTATGTATTTTCATTACATTAAAAACAAAAATTCAATTGTACATTTAAAATACAATTTAGTTTAGGTTAGTAATCGATCACCAAATTTTAATTACAAAAAAAAAGACTATGATGAAATCATCAAATACATACAAAAACATTTTTTGCATGACATCTCAAGCAGCAGTTGTCAAATTATATTGTACGTGATACAAATTGTTCTTTTCATCCAATAATGATATCAGTTAACAAGATTTAGAAGCCGTTTGTTTAGTGGTTTATATTGCTAAACTCAAAATTTATCAAAATTTTATAGTGTCAATTTTGTACCAAAATTTTTATAAATTTTATATAGTCATAGAAACAGCAAAAGAATAAAAAATCTATTCAATTGTGCAAAATTCCACCTATAATGTAAGGAAGAAAGGACTCTTAGTTTTCGGAAAAAAAACACCTATCGTAGATGTCTCTACATGGTAGTAACTAATACTTAACGCCATCTATCATATTTTTGAAGCCTGTAGAGAAATATTTAACGTATTATTATTGCAATGATTAATTATGTCATGAAATGGACAGAAATTAATTAAATATCCTCATTTTTTCTGGAACAAATATCTCATCTTAAAGATCAACAGCGTAATGGCTTTCATTTAGAGAATATATTTATTATTTTTTAGAAGTAAATTTCCAACTAAACAACATGTTTTATTACTTTTAATATTACTACTAATGAGGTTCAAGGATTCCCCCATAAATTATGAAAATTATCGGAAAAGTACTTTTCTGTCAATAAAACAATAATCGTAAAACAATGGTTTGGCAATGGAACTTGGAACAAAGATCCATTAAAACTTGAGATTCGTAAAAATATATACATTTAAATCAAACACTTTTACACCTTTTATTCAATCCAAATTTTTACAACATTAATTAATTTGACCGTTAAATAGATTATAATTAAAAAATCATCTCTTTTTTCACAAAAATCATTTGATAATTTTTCTCTTTAAAAATCAATGTTAACAAAAAAGTATCTTTTTTTTAATGTCATGGTCAAAGTATAATTATTAATAATTCATTTTATTTTACATTATATAACAAAAAAATTAAATAAAATCAGTTAAAAATTAAAAAAAAAAAAAATTATTTCCAAACAGTAAAGAGGCCCACCTTATGATTATTATTCATATGATAATTGAAGACTGGATTACTTTAAAATTTGAATTCACCAACAAAAAATAAAACTGAATTTAGTAATTAGTAAAATAGCAACTGATCTTAATAATGAAGTTATCTATTTGACCTTGCAATATCAGAATACGAATTAAATCGATGTCATCTAATTTATTATTAAAAAACTATCTATCGATTCAGTTGATTGGTAGTACTGTTTGATTGAATGATTCCGATTTATTAATTAATTCTTTTTGATTATGTGTATGTTTCGAAACATGATGGTGTTATTGGGTAGTAAGGTATGATGTCATCAATATTGTATATTAGCAATGTTAAATATCATATTCAATGACATCATACCTTACTTATACCAGGGTAGATAATTTTTGAAAGGGATTAAAATTATAGTAGAATGTAACCAAATGGAAACAGAAGATAATATGATAAAAATGAAAGGGAAAGAACTCAGATCGCCCGTAATTTTTTCTTCTTTTATTTTTCATTTTACTATAATTTTTTTCCCTTTCAAATTTATCTACCCTGGTATAATATATTATTTAAATCTTTTAAATCAATTCATCAATCAGAACTGTTCATTCCAACACAATTTTAATCGTATATTCTCATATCAACAATACACGATTTCAACAATCAATATTAATTAATAGTTTTTACTTTCTTATCATGTTAAAAGTGCATAACATACAATCAGGTATACAATCAGGTATTTTAAAAAACACTGCATAACTCAGTTTATTAATAAATATAATAAACTAGAACACGCCTGATAAAATGAACCTTGAAGCATAAAGGTCGATGAAGTGAAGAAATAAATAATTTGAAAAGTAAACAAACGATTACGTTCATTTTGTTCTTATATGACTCCATAGACATTGAAATGCTTGTCATTCAAAATTAATTGAATACCGTTTCTGGTTTTCCCGGAAATTAGTCTAGCTTATTTATTAACCACAGCTAGGTTAGCGTGGAAATTTAATAAAATTTATTTAACCAAATCTCAAAAAATTTGCTCCCAAAATGCTCTATCACGATCCGTAATTACTCCAGTGATTAGGTAATTAATTTAATTAATTATTTGTAATCATTACAAAAAATGTTTTCCTCATATCTCAGCTAATGAATGATTTTTTTTATATATATTTTTTTTAAATTCAATAAATTGTTCCCGATTTGCTCTTTCGATATTAATCCATTTGATTAAGCAATTACTTTTATTTATGCATAATTAATTAAAATTATTAATTACGTTTTAAATAGCATAAGAATTAAGGTCATCGCAGTCTTAAGGGGGGGCTATTTATATCGTAATTACTAATTTAAATTTATTATACATAAATAAAAGTAATTGCTGACTCAAATGGATTAATATCGAAAGAGCCAATACGGAGCAATTTATTGAATTAAAAAAATATAGAAAAAAGCATCAATTAGCTGAGATATAAGGAAAACAGTTTTTCTAATTTTGATTGCAAATAATTAAATAATTATCTAATCACTGGAGCAGTTACGTATCCTGATAGAGCATTTTGGCAGCAATTTTTTGAGATTTGGTTAAATAAATTTTATTAAAATTCCACGCTAACTTAATTGCGACTATTTAGTTTAATTGAAAATAGAGGTCTTTTTCAAAACTGTTAGATTACAATTTTGAATAGTTATGACTGCAAACTTTTTATTGACCCACATTTTTGCCAGTCTGTATATGTTTTACTTTCCAATGAAATAAAGAGCTAAAAATAATAGAAATAAGGTGGAAGCTCTCTAGTCTTTAACAGATTTAATTTTTGTTTATCTTAGTAAAACTTTCATTTTAAATTATATAAATTATAAAATACACTATAAAAATCGTGTATTTTGTAATTTTAATAAACATGAAAATTCAGGTCGGTACGTTTTTTTTTTTTTGAATTTGACTATACAAATGGTGTATTTTATACATTTTATTAGTGATTTATTGGAGTACTATCTACTTCATGTTTATGGGATAATTGTTTGATGTTTACCATCTTCTCTTTCAAAAAACGGGGACTTTTGGAAAGGCTTTACTCAACTTCGACCTGTTTAGTCTATGGTCTTATAAGCTCATATTAAATTTTTTTAAATCATGAAAATGAAAAACTATGATATCTTAAAATATACAAATATCTATTTTTAATAAATTTGATATTATTACTTTATTTAATTCAATAACATCTTTATATTAGCATAACATAAAATTAATTAAAAAAATCTTACCAGGAGATATGTCGTTCGGGAATATTGAACCATTCTCCTGCCCATTCGTCGAATCGGCACCGTCCGTGTACTCCATACTATTTTCCATGGATGCAATTCGTCCGCGTAAGCAGTCTTTACAACTGTGTGGTCCCATTTTCCAAATATCTTGAGTGATTTCGACGTCGCGTAATTTTTGATAAGGCTATTTTTTTACAACATACAATAAAAAAATAAATGAATTTATTAACGTGTAAATATGAACTTTGCATGCATTTCTAATAAATTAAAGCAGTGTGAATGCTTTTTTTTAAATTGCAAATGTATCATAGTAAAATAGTACGCAATAATCTATAAGTTTTTTTATTAATCAATTTATTAGCAAAAATTAATTCTTGGGATTCTTTCTGATTGGATAGAAAATAATATGATGATCATTTTTTTAATCAAAGAAATATTATATTTAAAAGAAGTGGGAGGTAAATAAATATCACACGACTCTGGACATTGCACCTCGTATACAACAAAATGCAAAACTGAATTACTTTAAATTTGTTTCTGGCCTTGACCGTTTCAACAATTACTTATACGTAGCGTTTTTTGTCTGACAATGAAAACTTTCTTAATTAAAATAAGTAAGTAACACATTTCATAAATATAACCTAAATTAGTTTACTTAAATAAACATCATAATGTTTTGACTTGATTTTAAGCTTACTGTACCTTGATCCATGTTGCTCATGAAATTTAAGAAAATGATAATTTAAATAAAACTTTTTATTAAATTTATGTTCATTACTTTTTTTCAGACAATTCTACACAATTCTTTAATCACGCGTCAAATACTCTTGTATAAGAGAAAAAAGAAGTGTCTATACTAGCGCCATGCAAATGCCAAAAGAAAGTTTTCTATGAATAATTCTAAAAGTTGGTTCATATGCAAACAATAAGATCGTGATTTTGTTACGCCAGAATAGTTTATATAAACCATAGATGAAATACGGGGCCAGAATCAAAACCTTTCTTAACTCCATGGATTAAGTCACTTAAGTAGAAAAAATCCAGTCTCAAATATGCAATTAATATAATACGTGCACTTATACGTGCACCCTCTTTCGAATAATTAGCCTGTGTTTAAAATCTAAGGATAGAAGTGTATATACAATTATAAAATAAAGAAAGGCATTTTGAGTACTCCAAGCTAAGGATATAACTGAACTCAAAAGGAGTTTTACAGTCGACAGTTCAAGTTTAGTAAACGTAGTCTAAATTTATAGACGCAATTATTTGTATTGTTATAGCAACAACACTATTGTAACATCATGTAAAACGACCTTTATAATATCAATACAATTCAATTGATAAACCCGTTACGATAAAAACACTAAAAAAAACCTTGAGAATTTTATAAATACATAAAAAGTAATAAGAGGACAGCACTACATAATTATAATTTTTATTTTAAAAGTAAATTATAATAAATACATAATAATGCAAAATTAAAATAAATTAGAATTGAAAGAATTACACTATGAAGTGAATGTTATATAACATAACCTTAATTGTCATTTTGACATTTGATAAAGTTTAGTTAAGACTTAAGTATAAAGTTTATAATAAAAATATAAAATGAGCAAGCATAATAATAATGAGGCTCCCATGCCTTCGGATACATTACCGGCATGCTGGTGGGATAATGATCGTATGAATGCATTATTTGCACCATTCCGAAATAAAAACGTCAATTCAGAAGACTGGAATTCAAAGTTACAATTCTGGACAAAATTCGTTACCGATTGGGGTATTTCAAATAATATTTGTTCGTTTAGTATTGTGGACTTGAAAAAAGCATTTAAACGGGATGGTCGTGCTCCGGGATGTATACAAACGGTTGTTGAAGAAATGTTTAAGAGTGGTGAACTACAAACGATGGATCGATTTATGCAGACACCTCAAGAAACTTGGAGTGGTTGGGCGATTGATTTATTAGTAAAAAAACCTATTTATTGGTCATATATGAAAATGAAAGAGAGTGTTGTGTCACTAACGGATGATAACACAAAGTTTGTAAATATTAAAACAGTGAAAAACGTCTCAGAAAAAATTCTAGCTTTAGTTAATGAAGATTATTTTAATAAATTAATTAATTTCAATCAACTTACAAGCTTAGTTAAAGATTTAAATATAACAGAGAATAATTTAAAAATAAGTTTACATTATTTACGATGTACGGGGAAAATTTCGATTACGGAAAATACGGACACTACGGACAACACAAATGAAGATAAATTATTAATTAAATTCGCAGCGAAAAATGAAAAAGCAATTCCCGTAAATGAATTTGATATAAGCATTTATGCGCTAGAACGAAATGAAGAAAAATTAATTAAGATGATTGAGGAATTGGAAGGTAAAAAGGAAGCTGTGATTGTAGATGCTAAAGCATATTTGGCAAAAGGAATGAAACCTTTGGTATGAACATTTTTATTTATTTTTTTATGCTCACCATCCATTTTGTTTTATTTTTGACCTTTGTTTTTAAACTCATTTGGACTCAATTTTTTTCAATAATCTAAAACAATAGAATTAAATAAAAATTTTTTTGATAAATAATAATCAGATGTTATAAATTTTCCAAAAGAAACGTTTGAATTATTATGTATAATCAAAATATTTAAAAATAATCTTAATAACATGATAGCAAAAAGGTATCATAATTTTGCAGATCAATATATAATAAATTATAATTTAATCAAGTCTACTAACATGCTAAACATGTTTTGCTCACCTAAAAAGCGTCTTTGCACATTAATACGAATGATCAAAACATCCGTTTTGCAACCGTAATTTGCCTACAATATCTAATCTTCTGAATCTTGTTATCTTTTGACAAGAGTTTAAATTATTGAATATCCCTCAATAGATATATTGCCAAAGTACATTTTTAGATTCCAAATGTTTAAAAAAATAGTATTATTATGTTCTTTTACAAATTAAAAATGGAAATTTAAATTTATATCTATCGACTTCGATATCTATCGACATATGTTTATTTTAATTGGAATTTTTTTTAAACCTTTTTAACTTGATCTTTTTGTGTCAAATCTTGAGATTTTTAAAAACTCTTCAATCAAGTTTATAAACAGAGATATATTAAAAATTTTGATATTTCACAATTCTACGTAATTAAAATTTTCTACAGAAAATCAATTATAACCTGTGCAAATAACTCAATAATTTAGTTAAAAACATTGTACTGAATTTCCTTAAATTTGAATTAAATAATTTGGATTTGTAAATTTTTAAATTATTAATATTTATTTTTAATATAACTTTCTGGCGATACTTTAAATATAAAGTTTTGAAGGTAAAAGAAACTATCAATTGCCCTATACTAAAGGGTTTCGAATAATCATTATGACTCTCATTTCATGTACACAGAGTTAATATTTCGATAGATAGGTGAAAATATTCAGTTTAAATTATAAGAAAAATCTAGTTAAATATATATAATTTGAATGTTTTCATGAACAAATTTTGATATTTAAATTATCTTTAATTTTTTTTTTAAACTTAGAACTATAATCTGTGTTTCGTGGTGTGATCTAAAGGTCGCGGACTTATTAAACCTGTATTCATTGTATTTCTTTGCCTTTTTATAATAATAATTCAATCGATTGTTATAAATATTTAAAAACTATCATGAAATATTCAAACAAATATTTTATTTAAAATTAAAAAAAAAATTTATATGGAATTGCAAGTCATATAAATATTTTACTTAATAATGAATAAAAAATTTAAAACTTTTCTACTTACATTAAAAATAACTATTTTTTTTTAAAGGCAAAAAATTGTTTACGAAAGAAACTAACACTTGAAAAATGTATTGAAAAACGTTCAAATATATTGGACAATGTACAAATGTTATTATCACAAGTTAAGGAAACTGAATATCAAACCAAGGTGGTAGACTCTTATAAAAAAGGAATTAGTGCGTTCAAGAGTACATATAAAGAGGCCGGAATCACTGAGGACAATGTCAATGAAGTTATCAATGACGTACAAGAGGTAATTTTAATATTTCATGTATAATATTTATGCATGTATTTAAAAAATATTTATACATATTCAATACGTTTTTATAAACTGATCATATGGTGTGGTTGTGATTGATTATTGTATTTTGGAGGGGTAATGGTGGGGTTTAAAAAAAAATTGTTTTGAAGTGTATGAGATTTTTTTTAAATACCGTGAGTTTGATACCCTTTTGATCGTAAATAAACTTAGCCCAGCATTCCGTATCAATAATTCATAAAGATAAACCTCTTATTGATTTCAATAATATTTAAATTCGATAATAAAAAGCTTACATTCAACACTGACAACTTTTATTAATCTTCGATTTTATATTGAATTTTTTATTGTTTGAAGAAACAAACTCCTGTATGAAAAATGTAAATTATAAAATATAAACTAGCAATCAAAACTTTGAGAATACATAATAAAATTAAATAAAAATTTAAATTAAGAATAACACATTGGGTAAAATTGAAATTGTAGTCCTCGTTACCCATTTTAGATCTTCATGCGCTCTTGGCTAACTTGATAAAAATTTATAATATATTTAACAACATCCTTAATATATTTTAATATTTATATTTCAATAAAGTTCAAGACATTTGGTGTAAAAATAATACGAGATAAATACGGGAAAGTGTGATCAGATTATGATCACGCTTTTATTGACATGCAACACGAATCATACAAGTCTCGATACGCACTTGTCCGAATTTTTTAAATAATCATCATTATTTACTCTTAATCCTAGACATAATAGACTTTGATCTCAAAACAATTTTATTATGTCTTCCTTGGATTTAATGATTCCCGAGTAGTTGTTATATCATTTTAAACTATTGCATAAATACAATTTGCATTATGGATATATTATAGTATTTATTTAGCATACATTTTATGTGTAGTTTGTTGAACTCCAGTACATTAAACCAGTTATTATATTTATTTCAAACGCTTGTTACCAAATATTTGTGATTTCATTTTAAGCAATAAATTCTATAGAAATAGAAAATTTTAATCATTTTTTAATTTACAAGATTTGTTTTTAGATTTTATGACTAGTATTGACCTTGAAAATTATCGATCCTAAAAAATTGTATCGTAATTCATACCCGAATATGATTTCATGAAGATATTTCCAAAACTAGTTATTAAACAAAATTGCTTTAACAATAATTATTATTTTAAAAAAAGCTTTAATTATAATTTTTTAGGTACTGGAAATGCATGATGAAATACGATCAAGTCTCGGAACAAACCTATCAACAACAATTGATTCGGAATTAGAAGAAGAACTTGCTGAATTATTAGCTGCCGAAGATGAACTTCCTAAACTAGAAACACCTGAAAAAATTCAACCTGCTAAAGAAAACGAAGATTTTGATAAGGAACATAAAGAACTTGAAAGAAGATTACGTGCCTTACATATGAATTTACCTTCACCGCCCAAAAATACTCCATCACCACAACAATATGGTTCATAGTATGAAAAACTTTTAGTTTGGTTTTTTTTGTAAATCTTACAAAAATTTTGTGGATTATGGTACAAAGATTAAAATTTTGGGTCTGGATTTTTAATCTGTGTAGAATTTCACTCTAATTGGTTCACAGATATATTACGATCTTATTTCATTAAAAATTTCATTGAAAATTAAGATTCCTGTATAGTGGATATTTTATAGCAAAATCGAATTTAAAATTTGTACACTTTGTAAAAAATTTTGTTTTATGAGAAGCGGATAAGAATCTTCGTAAACGTAAACTCATTATAATACTGATATACCCTGTACTTTTATGTTAATTTTTTCATCTAATAGATGGTATCTAGTCTTAATATTGTAAAGAATTTTAAGTGATTAATAAAAAAAATGTACTATGTTTTAATCTATATGTATACAAACAAATTTTTTATTGAAATATAAGTTTTCATAATTAAAAAGTATTATTAAAATTTATACTCCCCTTTCTCCCTAATAAGATCGATATTTACATAGAAACAAAAGCAAATGTATCTTCGATTCGACTTAGACATTTTCAGAGTGTTATTTTTATATATTTTAGGCATTTATTACCTACCCTGGAAAACCTTTAAACTATGATAAAACAATTTTTCTAGTTTTTACTATGATTTTTAAGGCTGGCGCACATCATCAGATTTTCTGATCAGAAAATCTTGTGACATTTTGGTATTTTTAATTTTATAAAATATGGATCTTTGGTTAGAAAGAAGAGAACACTTAGAGTGTATATAGTTCTCGTCACACCAGTCATGACCGCAATCACAGTTGGCGTTGTTTTTAATTTTAATATTATGTAAGTATGATAGTAGGCAGTTGTGTCTTGTTCTTAAACGGTCATTGGTCACAATTGTTCGACGATCGAATTGTAGTCGGTCGAACCAAGATTTTAGAATGGGGGGTTAAGAGTCCTAACATTTGTAAATTCATATTTTGAATTTCGATTATTGTGTTAAACATTACGAAAAACATCTCTCAATTTACTTTCGGTGAATAAAATATGAAAAACGGGTTATATAAAATAAAGGAAACAATAATTTATGTATAAAATTTTTTTAATTTTATTAACAACAAGAATTCATTTAAAAAATCTATGAATTAAAATTATGTATAATAAAATGACACCACATTGACAGTCTTATACAAATGACTTTACCAAAAATAAAATATTTAAAAAAAATAGAACCAATCATACAAAAAATTCTGACTAAGATAGAAGTTTTTTGAAGGCATATAATAAATACCCAGCTGGGCAAGTATCAAAAATTATTACATATACTAAATACTTAGTAAAAGAAGGTATCTTTATTTTATGCTCTAGAATGAACAATATTAGTCTTGTTTGAACATTTTTCAGTCCTTAAAAATAATTACATTCTTAAGTTAAAGTAGATTATAACAGTATTCGGATTTTGCCCTATACTAGATATTTTTGCATTAAGTAAGGCAGACGGATATTCACTTACCTTATCGATATATACGAACACTAGAAGTCCGGCAGCTGGCGTAAATTTACAGATCTAACTCTTGGTATACAATAATATTCCAGAGCTTCAAGAACAGAGCGTAACAAGAAATGCCTCTGATTTCTTAAAGCTGATTTTTTTCATAATTGTTAGTGTGTGCAACATGTTCAAGTACCCTTCAGTATTGGATTTCGTATGCTTTGAGTTCTTATAAATCTTTAAAATGTTTTACTGGCTTAAAACTGTTCATCAAATGGATCGTTATTTTTATTCATTTTATGGGTAAATTGATTTTTGTTTAAAAAACTGAGATATCCATAAATAACATATACCCATTTCAGTACGTAATAATAATGTAATGGTGAAATTCTAAGAAATGTAAAGCTAGATAATTTACTGACTGAAATACATCGACATACTTTCATCGTATTAAAAAAATTCACTCGAAAGGACGTAGCTAGTTCTAGTGACTCACTGACGATATTAAATTACAAAAAACTAAGTATCGTAATATACGATTTATAATTTTTTTTCTGGTGTAGAATCCGTTACAGATCGTAACGCTTCTTCTGGAGATTTATAATTTTTTTCTGATTTTCCTGGAGCAGAGTTTTTTAGAATTGTTATATAAAGTATAAAATGAATAATTGCACAGCATAACGCTATACTACTAAATATTTGTAAAGCTCTTTGTCCACCCGAGTATTTGTACAGAAAACCACCAATTAAACTGCCAATTGCATAACCTAAAACAATAAATTTTTTAAATATTTTAATCCTGTGGGTTAGGGTGCGTTTATTTGCGAGTCTTAAAAATCGTCTTAAATATTATGCATACCAAATCCGTCGTCCATGCCAGCTGCAATACCTTGCATGGTAGCGGATGTCCCTGGAGGTGATATAGCACTAGTATATGCAACAATTGTTGTATAGCACATTGCATATGTTGGACCTTGCATGACTAATTCAATTGGCAAGATCCACCATGGTGATGGTATTAAAGATACCGCACCTAATCTTATTGCATAGGATACAAAGCAAAAGGTTAATGAATGCCCATATCCAATTTTTTCTATAATTTTTCCTGAAATAATAATACAAGCGGATTTAATACTTTCGTATGAATATAATTAAAAATAGTATTAAAAAATACGAAGGTAATTCCAATATAAATTATCAAGACTTACCAGATAACGAAAAAAATAGCACTTCACCCCCAAGAGTTTCCGCTGCTACAGTTAAACCTTCTAATAATTTGATATTATGAGCATAGCCAGTAGCAGCTGCTAAATCTTCTAAGTACCTTAAATTAAGTGATAGAAATTATTATTGAAATTCTTAAAAATTTTTAACTCATATAAGTAGTTATTTACCAAAATAAAAAGTAAACAATAAAACTGTCCACAATGCCAGCTAAAGTTGCAAATATTAAAAATATTACGATATGTTTATGCTTTAATAATTTTCCTAAATCTTTAAAAATATTATCCGAAGTGGGAAGCTTTGGTAACTGTAAAAAAGACAGTTCAAATAATAAATGCAAAGTTTGTTTTAAAATCAATTATTTGTTGAGTACATACTTTTAATTTAACGCATGCTAAAATATCAACAATTATGAAAATAAAGACTAGAATAAAAACTGGAGTATATGTTTTAATTTCGTTGCCTTTCGATAAAACATCTACAATGTAACCAGAAAGTAAGGCTGATACTCCAAATCCAATTGTACCCCAAACACGTTGTTTGCCATAATCTAATTGACCATTTTCACCTAGAATAATAATATTTAAAATTAAGAAGACTCTTAAGAGCAGGATCTGGGAGTACTTTAGTATGCAAATACAGAGCAATTCATTCAGTCAATGAAATTTTGTTACAAATAGCTTAAATATTAAGGGTACAGATGTTGTAGGGCCAATTTTTGGTCCTATTTTTTAATGACTTCTCTCTCTTTTTTAGATAGACTATAACGTTTGAAGCCTTTGCAAAGATTGTTTTATATAAATTGGAAAAAAAAATTCTTAAAATCTTTTGAGTGGCTTTGAATGAAAAAATTCGATTAAAGGATACGGAGTAAATCTTTACGACTTAGTATTGACATTTACTATTAAAATTTTATTAATACAAAAAAATTATCTCTTGCCTTACCTAATACATCAAAACAAATAGCATCGCTCACACAATTTGCTACATTAAAACCAATTGTACCAATTGCCATTAAAATTACGAAACCCCAAAATGTTGGTGTACCATAAAGGCAATCAATTTCATTGACTTGTTCACATATAAAATTACATGAACAATTTTCGACACCATTAAAACAGTTTACATTTGATATATTCGAATTTGAACAATGAATACCATAATTATTGTTGGAATATTCCAGATATACTGATATGTTTGAATTTATGACGTTTTGATTATTACATTCCCATTTACATGTTACATTTTTATAATTTGAACATAATGTATCTTTGGTTTGAATCTGGAATTGATATAAAATATTGAAAAATAAAAATATTTTTTCTTAAACAAATGCGAAAGGGAGATTGTGCATTCCCAAAGAACAGGGAATACAAGAAATGATTACGATGGATAGAGTGCTCAAGATAATCTATTCATTCCATTTTGTATTACGAAACTGATCAGAGGAATATTGCAATAATCAATTAGATCTTAACTGAGAAGCTAGGTACAAAATCATTAAAAAAAAGTCTCAAATTAAACTTGTAGAGAGGTATTCATGAAGAATACCTCTACTTTAAACTACCACTTTACAGAATTTTCGAAGAGTAAAAAGTTGTTGAACACTAATCATAAATTATAAATTTTTAGAAGTATATTTGTGAATGATATGAAATAATTATGGATTCCGGGTCTATTTGGAACTGCTACTTAGAAATTCGTTAGTAAATTATTCAATCATAAGATAAATGCTGGAAAATCTTACTAACACTGCTGTTACATGAAGAAATTGTTGATGATGCTTGTGTAAAATTATAAATATCTGAAAATGGTACTTGATGTCTGGTTGGTTCTGGTAAAAAGTATAGCAATGAATATGATGTGCCCAATACAATTAATAAGCACAAAAATATTGTTTTTCTGACTTTTGAAAAATAATCGATAATAAATCCAAATGCAGGTTTTGATACCAAAAATAATAGCGGTAATACTGCTGTTATACTACCCATTACAACACTAGAGATACCTAATTGTTTTCCATATACATTTATTTGTGGTAAAATTGGACCCATTGCTAAAAAAAGAAAAACGTTATGAAAATAGAAACATGCAAATATAGTGCAAACAAATATAGTGCAAAATTCAAATATTTATTCATTTCCGAATCAATTTCAATAGAATTAAAGCACAATTTTTTTTATTATGGAAGGCCATGTTTGCCAAAAGTAAAGTCGAAAAATTGTTTACCTGATGTGAGATATAAAGTGTTAAAAAGGCGGAAAGTGACTTTGCTCAAATTGATAAATATTAAGAATAGTAAAAGTAGAAATTTTATTTTAAAGATAAACTTTTATTTTGCGTGATGGAAAAATAAATGAAAAATAGAGAATATTTTTAGTAACATGTAATTGTGAAGTGGCCTTTAGTTTAAAAGCTTTTTAATGAGAAACTCACCTGCCATAAAAAAGAAGTAATGTGCCTTTATAGGCAGAAACTTTCTGTTTATTGTCATTTTTTGAAAATTTTTGTTTACACTTTTTTTCTTTTCAATCCTTAATTGACTTCATGTAAATCTGAAATCAAACAATATTCCGATTGTATTAATCATTCTTTATTATAAATAATATCTAAATATTATCTTAATAAAAATAGTAATGGAAAATATCTTTTAATTCAATAAGTTCATTGATATTTTATTAGTGGTGCGACGAATTATAGTCGAAATTTTTAAAAACCTTGTAATTTTTTTGGGATATTCAGTTGCCTATCAATTATAATAGTCAATGCAATGGTTAGGAAATTTATTTTCCGATTAAGTCCTATTCATACAATTATATTTTAGTGTTTATTGTTGTAAAATATATAGTTTATTGTTGTTTAGTGTTTAAGTATCATCAAATAATTATATTGTGACTTCAGTGTTGAATTTTAAGCGTCTTAATGAATATTATTATCTAATTAGTAATAATATCAAATTAATGTACAATTTTTAAACATTGCAATGAATTTAAATTATGTTCAATTTGTAATTTTAATAAAAGAAAAAAATCACCTTAGAAGCATTCGCTTATCAATTTTAGTTAATTATGATCTATAGGTGTGGTCTTACTAATAAGATTGAGGTGCCATCGAGAGTAAGGTCCACTGCTTTTCAATGGAGATACTCGGAGCTTTAATGGAATCAATAAAAAAGGGGGAAGAGTCATATTTTGTTGTAAAATCATTTATACTAGTCAGATATGTAATCATATAAGTTGAAATGTAATGTAAATTACCTAAAGTGCATATTATATAATATTGATTTCAATATACACACATAAATTCGCGAATAGAACAAGGAACTACTCAAAAGACGTCAGTGCTACAGTTTCAAAAAGATTTCTAGTACCCTTTAAATATAAGTATTCATACAATTTGCAATATTACGCAGCTTTTTTAAATAGATAACAATGGGTTATTTAACAATAAGAATGTACTTCTGTCTATTAATAGCTATTCACGTAAACCCGTTTATATTGTAGCCTTGAAGATAATAGATAATCTTCAGACTTCCTGAATAAACACTGTAATAAAGAACAAATACAAACTAGTAACGAAATTTATCAAATCTCATTACCATGCGATTATATGACATTTATTATATTTCTAGACTGAAAAACTCTACAAGCAGATAGAGCTTTGCGATTTTTGGCAATGTATTTGATAGGGGAAAATAAAGCACAATTTTTTTTAGATTTTTCAAAATGAAATGAAATTTCTCCTTAAGAAAAAAATAGAGACAAATTTTTTGTCTCCGATAAACTATTACGGATAATTTACCTGCAGAGTTCAGAAATAACATCCATATTACGATTGGGTGTGTAGTTTTTGAGATGGAATTCCATTCAGGAATGCTTATTGCAGGGCAAATTGGAAGCGATAATTATTATAAAATTTGAATTAAGGTAAATTTTCAGAACAAACATTTTCAATTTCGACAAAAATTGTTTATTTTGTTGGAAGATAAACTCAGAAAATGGAAAATATATTATAATTGAAAATATATTATAAAACTATGTATTATAATTGAAAATGTTGTATGATCACACAATTGATATTTAAATTTTCTGTATGTGTTAAAAATAATAAAATCATGTCCGTTTACACTCGAGCAGATTAATCTAATATTTTTTTTTTTTATAAATTATAAAAACAATGTTTTATTAAATTCCTCCAAAAATACACAAGTTTTTATTCATATTATTTTTTTCATTTTTCTAAATTAATTTTCCTGGAGTGAAAATGGCCAAAACTGTTGGTGCTTTTAATTTTTAAATAAAACTCAAATAAAAAAGTGTGTATGTGGCAAATCACACTCGAAAGAAGTGAAGCTTCTGAAATGTAAGCTACGATGTAAGGCTTATTTTTTTTTACCAAGCTTAAAAATTATTTAATATTTTAATGTAAAATATTAAATTATATATATATTGTAAACAATAGTGCTATATTATAATGTGTAAAGTATTTTATCTGATTCAATTGCCTACTAAATCCTATACATTTATGTGTTTGTTTTTTATCGTAACGTATTTTTGTTTCATCAAATCATAACGATTCTAAAGGAGTGTCACTTTAAAAATTCCGTTAAAACTGAAACTGGTTTTGATTAAACAATAAATTTACATATAGTAGGTATTTCAAGAAGCGTTATTTTCGGAAATTTTTGCTTAAGCATGTAGAGTCTCTTTAGCTTAGGACCCCGTATCCATTGAAACTAATTATATGATAAGGGTATATTATTTAGCAAGGTAGCAGAATATAGAATTTAGAGTGTCCCGTGAAATAATTTTAAAGAAATAATTATAAAATCAGCGTGTGACCAGACATACATAAATTAACAAATTGTTATAAAATTCTTCAAGGCTGAAAAGTATTTTTATCACTAGTTTAATGACAATGTAAGTATCTTTTAAGACAATAATTATTTTATTATTTTAGTCTACAAATTAATAAAAATAATGTTGCTAATTCTAGTCTCTATAAAAATTATTTGAAATAAATATTATACCTTGTCCTTGTTAGATAAACAAAAGTTGAAGAGGAACAAATCAACACTCATGAACTTGACAATAATTATTTTTTTTAAACTTGATAATATTACGAAAATCAATAGTTTTTAATGTGATAAAAAAATCATGACCCGCGTTAGAACAGTCATGCAAGCTCTATCACTCTTATATTCTCATACATTAAAATGTAAATGTGTTTAATTCGATTAACAAAATAAGACGAAAAAAATTTTATTTATTTTTTTGTTGGATTTAAAAAGTTAACTGAAAGACGTTACACATAAAAAAATAAGATTTTTTTTTCAAAATATGCCTTAACTTGGTTCAGTCCACATGTGAGATTTATAGTAGGGTTGTTTATCAACTAATCAGGTACCAAAAATACTTTCTTTTCTTAATATTTGTATTGAATATTATTTTGAAGATTAGACTATGATGATTATCATAATCACCAGGGCTGGATTAAAGAATTTAGGACTCGGGGTAGTAGAGGATGTGGGAGATTCACACTTCCTAATTTTGTATACTTAAAAAAATACTACGTATAGTATTGCTTGCGTGTATATAAGAAAAAGAGAACTGAGTCTAATTGTTGCGCCCTAGAAAACATTTTATAACTATAATATTTGTTCTTGTGTATATTCGTATAAAGATGAACACTCCTGCCAAATATCATCAACCTTATTTGAACATGTAATTCATGAGTAATTTCATATTTTTGAGCCTTAAAACAACATACGTTGAAACGATGGTCCAGTAAGATTCTGTACATTTTGAGACCACCGCATTTTTAATTAATTAATAATGATTCTAATAATTATCATTTTTTACCTATTATGAAATCTATGGTTTCAAAACTAGTAAAATATTTTTTAAAAAAAATCCAAACTTGTGGAGGATCCGGAGATGTGGAGTGATTTATCCGAGAGTGGTTTTCTTGTAATCCGGCACTGATAATCACTTATAATGTAAAACATGGTTATTAAGTTGATATTCATGGTCAAAATTTAAAACGTTTAGTACATAAAAACAAACAAATAGTTATTTAATTGTTAAAGCAATTAGTCATCTGGATTTTTAAGGTAATGTTTATCAGGATCACCTAGAGCGTGGTTAATCGCAGTCTAAAATAATGATAATAAAAACATATAAAATTGTTTTAAAGCTGAAGAAAATACTAAAATGATTTTTAAGTTTTACAATTTTTGTTAAACTAAATAGTAATACTAATAGTTAGAAACTAAACTAATAGTTTCTGAATAACATAAAACAAAAATTGTATTTTACTTTTTCTAACTAAAAAAGCTCTTTGGAATTTAGAATAAAAATTATTTGAAATTACTTAATAAACGATTTAAAAATGAGTCAATTTCATAGTATTTTTTTGTTTGATGTTGTAGATAGGGACTTTTTTTTGTACAAGAACTCTATCTACAATTCCTGACTTCAAAAGTTCAAAGCACTTTGATCCAAATGAGTTAACATATTTTTTCTCGAGTTTTTATCAAAGATGATTTATGCACAAGCTTCTTCATCTTTGAGTGCACTCTAAATAATCCTTTCTGCTTCTAAATTTAGTTATAAATGTACTCACCTCAAAATCAATTGTTGAGTTGTTTCAGCATATAAACAAAAAGTAATTAATTTGCACGCATTTTGTATATTAGTTTTATTGTTCACATTTAGTAATAAAATGACAAAATAAATAATAATTTTTAGATTATAATCCGTACACAAAAAAAAACTTAACAATTTTACATTCTTAAAAATATTTTTATAAATACAAATAATCATACATTACATGTTTATCTAAGTATTAAATTATAATAAAAATTAAAACTAGATAATTATGTTCAATTTAAATGTGTATTTCATATTGAAATTTAGCAAAATAAATAATTCTTTGTTGGCTAGAATTTTTATTATCAGAAATTATCATTACAACTCTCAAATATAATAATTAATCACAATTGATTAAATATTACAGAATCCTGTGTTAGTAACACATTATTTCTACTACGATAGATTGTAATATTTATAATATAATTAAAAACAATTTATTTCTTAAACGTCTCAAAAATACAAAAAAGCTACAAGTTGTATTTAAAACTAAAATTTTTACATTTTTCTCAAAACTTTATATAGCAAAGTATGGAAAATATACAAGAAAAAATTTTGCTGTGATACTTCACAGAACTTTCTTTTACTCCTGTAGGATCAAAATGGTGTAAAAATGCCACTCAATAATTTTTAGGTAATATTGAAACATGTATTTTATATTACAGTTAATATTTGTCGAGAGGGGGGGTGTATTTTTCTAAATAACTAATTGATAGTGTATATATTTATTCTATTACTAATATTTGATATTTGATACTGGTGGAAAATGATTATGGGGTAAATGTGAGACAGCATTGGGACAAATTTGAGACGTTTTAGGGATAAAAAAAGAACCCACATATGGTTTAACAGTTAAAATGCCTAGAATTTACATACCAAAAACGAAATTGTATACTGACGAAGATCTTCAAAAAGCGCTCGCGTGAATTACGTAGGGGGATTATCTTTGAGAGGTTTCCAAGCCAAGTAGAGCCAACAAAATAAAAACAGTTTTATCTCAGGAACAATAAACGGATTTAATCTAAAAAATTACAATAGGAACTCGTTCTTTCGGAGGCAGTAATTTTGTCAGGCAGTTTTCGGAGGCAGTTTAACTTTACAAGATGTTGTAGCCCTAAAATTGCCTGCAAATAGATTGTTTAACTGTCAAAATCAGGAAGTTATAATTGAAAAACCAATATAATTTATTCCCGTTTATTATATGTGTCTATTTCATCGATTCCTGTGATTATTGTTTATTCCTGATGGTCAGTAATTAAGTAGGAAGTAATTTATCGAGAGAATTTCGTACCAGAAAAAAGTAAGTTTTGATGAAAATTGTATAATATCAGTTTGTTCACCTTTTTTTCTGAAGACATGTACGCTATGTAATATGCATGTTTCAAATGAAGTTTATTTACATCAACAATTATAATTACAAGATTAATATAACATTTAAAAACATTATGTAAGTTAAAATTGGTTATAACGTTCTCATCATATATTGTACGTGCATTTAAAACCAGGTAAAAATACTCTGGATTTACCAATATTTAATTATATTTTTGTTAGTGCATTTTTTAAATGACTGTGACGAAAGTAGGGAATTTTTATATATTTAAAAATTGTATATTTCCGAATAAAATGAAAAATTTAGTAATAATACAACAAAAATTACCTTTTCAAAATTATTTGCAATCCAGTGTTCTTTCACTTAAATACTAATAATAGATTTTATTAACAGCACTAATTAAATTTTTACAATCTCATTGTCTCACTGAATATAAACATTTATACAATGTTTTTATTATTTAATAAAAGTTTTCCGACCAATAAAAATTTTCCTAGTGAAGCCATTTAGGATGTGAAAGTAAAAGAAAATTTCATCTACGTTCAATTCTACATCTAATCGTTTCTGAAGTCTACAGGTCAAATCAACAGAATTTTGTCTTCGAATTTGTTAAAATTATGGTTGATATTAGATGCGTAGTTTTATTGAGATATCGCATGAAATTTGGATAGGGAGAGTCAATATTTCGGATAAATTTCATGAGATCATTTAAAAAACTAACAATCAATCCAATGTTTTCTTTTTTTAAAGTGATTTTTAAAAATTCCTCTCAAAATTTTGTACACCATTCCAATGAAAAGCATAAAATAAAATTTCTATATACCTTAAAAACCCTACAAAAAATCGCTAAGCTTGTATATATGGTTGCTAAACGTGGCCTGGTCTATTTTCAAATGTGTGATGTGGGGCATTTCTGATAATAATTAGTAAGTTCGCGGCTTAAAAGCAACATACAAATCTCCAAAACTAGCGTATTTATTTAAGCCAGATGATTCTAAAAGGGTTCTTGTTCATTGACTATGGACCATTAATAAATAATATATAGTTTAGTTTCATATTATTAAATTGTTAATTCTACTGATTGCAATTTATCTTTGTTCAATATTAAATACAGATAAAAATAATTAACTGTATATATTGTATAAATTTTCTGAAGGTGGTACGATTATGGCTTACCACAGCACTGTTAAAGGATATTATCTTTATGATTTGGCCATCTGTATTTTCACAAATTCAGTATGGACATTCCAACATAGGTCCCAATCATCTAAGTTATAAACATCAAAAGTATCATCAAATCAAAAAAATTGTTTTATAAAATTCAAGTTCTAAATGGACAGACAAAGTCTGTAGATGGACGATAAAAAATCCGTCTATTAACTTTTTTAATTTATGTAAATTTTATAGACAGGTTATAAAAAAAGTTTTCCAACTTAACACATAGACTATAATTTTAATGTACGCCAGTTTTTGCACTAAAACTTGATTGATTGCAGGGGAATCACGTGTGTTAATTTTACTCATATGATTTACCTTATATGTTATACAATTTCTGTTCATTTAGTATTTTCCAATAGAAATACAATTTTTCTTCTAATTAATGAATTTTAATTTAAAAAAAAAAGAAATTTTTTAAAAATAAAAACGGGAATTTTTATTTTTTATTTAAATAAATTTTTTTTATTTTTCCCTATTAGCATTTTTTCAAGGATAATAATTACCGCTAGGTTTAGTGAAATACTGCAATAAACATTCTCAGCCATATATTATTATCTTTCAATATAATCGTCTAAAGAATGACTTGATCTTGAATTCGAAGCCTTTAGTAAAATGTAAAGCTAAAAATGTTTCAAAATTTAAACTTGTCTCAGTAGTAACCCGGGCAATTGACTAATCTCCTCAGCAGTTCCTGTCTTTTATTTTCTTTTCGAAGGTTCTTTATTCAGAAACCTGCATAAACTTCTTCCTCAAATCAATGATTGTCTAAAAATTAGTTCATTAAAACAATATCTAAATAAATTCATTAAAAAAATATTTTAGTTCAAAGATTCGCGAAAAGTTTGAGTACATTTCTTCGAAATACAAAAATGATTACATCAAACCAGTCCAAGGAATTACAAAAATAAACAAAAGTATTTTTGAAACCTTGTATTCAAATATATTTTTTAAAAGATCAAAAGAGGAGGAGATTAATCGATCTTAGTTGTAAATAAAAACTAAACTAATATATTCAGCAATTATAGTAAGAGTCCGAAATATATTAAATGTTTCAATAAGAAAAAAGACATTTCTAATGAACAAAATAAATCTCCAAATTTATTACAATCTAAAATAAGATTTTATTACGAATAATATAAGAAATGTTTCTAAATTTAAACTTTGCCAATGTTTTTAAATTTTGTCTATATACATATTTTTGGCCCAGCTAATTATAATCCAAAGACAATGTGTATAATCTATAGGCTCATTCCAAATCATCAAATGTTAGACTGTGACATAACTTCAATTTTAGAAATAAATAAAATTTTACATAACTAATGTTATCTGCCTTTCTTGGCTATTAAAAATAACATCCAAATGCATAAAAGTTAATTACTTGCAGAGTTGGTTGCTGCTGCCAGAATGTGGTTTTCGTACTACGCATGCTACGAATCATCACTGAAGCTACACCCATACAAAAAGATAGTCACTCAAATTTCCTACCACCTCTCTAAATTTAGAAAGACCGTATTTTTAAGAAAAAGCTGTGTGTGAATATTTAATATTAATTCGTACATTGAAAAAATAAACTATAAAGCGTATCCCATTTCGGACTATAGTTATAAACAAAAATTGAAATTTAAATATCAACTTCATATGTATAAGTTTTTTATTTACCTATCTATTAAAAACCATAATTTTTTTTCCTCATATGCTCATAGAATTACACAAACACCTTTTTATATTATAACATCATTTGTAAACCATGAAACGTATAACTTACCTGTATTAATCATTCAAATATAATTTTTTGCCAATGGGGAATTACAAATTATCTATTTATATTGAAGAGGAAAATATGAATATATATTATACCTGTCTCTGTAATCAACCCCTCTTTTTGTTTGTTTCAAAATCACTTTTGTATAAAAATAATTTGAGAAATATTAAAATAATTTTGTTGTTTGCCATGAATGAAACATTTAAGAAGTAGAAGGAAGCCTGTTTTGTTTGTCTTCATTTTGATTTTTATTTATTTTTTTTGTAGTCTGTGTGTTGTGTTAAAGAAATAAAATAATTAAATAAACATTAATAAATTAACCTTTGTCTATAATTAGAATTTTACATG